>JAAGAY010137242.1:0-39796 GCA_011801015.1 Ardeotis arabs | reverse complement strand
GTCTGGAGCACAAGTCTTATGAGGAGCGGCTGAGAGAGTTGGGATTGTTTAGTCTGGAGAAGAGGAGGCTCAGGGGAGATCTTATTGCTCTCTATAGCTTCCTGAAGGCAGGGTGTGATGAGCAGGGGTTTGGCCTCTTCTCCCAGGCAACAAGCAGGACCCGAGGAAATGGCCACAAGTTGTACCAGAGGAGGTTTAGATTGGACAGGAGGAAAAACTTTTTCTCCCAAAGAGTGGTCAGGCACTGGAATGGCCTGCCCAGGGAGGTGGTGGAGTCACCGTCCCTGGCAGTGTTCAAGAGGCGGCTTGATGAGGAGCTACAAGATATGGTTTAGTAGCTGTGGCAGCAATGGTGGTGGGAAGACGGTTGGACTAGATGATCTTATAGGTCCCATCCAACCATGTGATTCTATGATTCTATGAAAAAGCAGCCTAAGAAGCTTACCAAAAAGCTCTGATGAAAATGTAGGCATTTAAGCAGAAATTTCTGGGTGTCAGTTCTGACAGGGAGCAGAAAGATATGTCAAGTCCTTATTCCCATGAAAACTATTGCACAGGTCTTGAATAAATACAGTGAGCAACAACTCAGTGTGAGATGGAACAGAGACATAGATATGCACACATGACCATGATATTCATGTCACTGAAAGTGCACCTCTATTACCTGCTGAATTTTATTACCTTAAATATCTCCTTTAATATATGAAGTGCATGAATTGCAACTACAATGATACTTGAAGCACTGAGAATCACAAGAAATATTGGTATGGATCTTTGGATAAGAATTCCTCAACCAAAGTATTTCTAACTTTACCACTGTCGGGTGAGATGTATGCCCTATAGCCTGTTCCTGGGGTGGTCAAATACCAACAGCGATTAGGAAGTAGACACACTGTTACAGCAAAACTCTTCAGAAATCCAAGAATGCTAATTTAAGCTAGAAATATTAGTTGAGTGTGTTGAGTTGTGTACACTACAGTGTACACAAAATGTGTCAAACTTAGAGATTTGCTTTTAAATATGCGTTTCTTTAGAGAACCCAAAGAAACTTTTTAAATTTTACCTTAACATGTTAATTCTTTGTTGATGGTTGTATAAATGACTGCTTCTTGCCAAGACACCCTTGTAAAAGCAGCTGTTGAAATCAAGTGGTTCTTTCCTGCCTATTTTTAAGATTTAAGTAAACAATGTTTTATCAACAAAGTAGCCTCATTCGAGAGCTTTCGACTGACCTGCAACAAACTGAAGACAAAAATCTCAAATGCTTTAAGATGAGTTTCAACACGAGTAAAAAAGTAGCATGCAGTGAAGTAGGACACTCAGTTCTCACCCTATATTAACTTTAAGTTAAATATGATTTACACAAGCAGCATGCTAATCATAAGCCCTTGTTAAACTTTGGCTAATAATTATACTTTGTACTTCTTCAGAGCCTTTCATCTGATCATCTTGTAGCCCTCTACAAGCACAAATTCATTTTCACAACATTGTAGGAGTAGCTAAACAACTACTAAAGACACCAGATCTCTGGGGTAAAAGTGGACCCTCTGTCTGCACAGCAGGCCAGTACTCACCATCCTTACCCAGAGGTAAGGAAAGATTCAATAACGCTGCTGTAGAGTGTAGGAACTGGCAGTTTCAGCTGTACTGGAGTTTTTATAATAAAGGTAACAGTGAAAAATAAAGCTATACTTTCCTTGTGTTCTATTCAAAACAAAAAAAAAATTTATTTCTCATAACTAAAGGTCAGATTCTTAAACCAGTGACACAAAAGCATCCCACACAAAAAACCACAGATGAGAAAAATTTTGTAGCACAAACATTAGGAAGGCCAGTCAGCTATCTTAATCTGATAAACTGTTTTTGGCAACAAATTAAAACAGTTGTTTTGTGTTTGTAGTCAGTTTTTAATGGCTTGTTCTTGCATTTTAAGGTACTGGCTCAAGATTTCAGGTTTATGACAGGAAACATATTTAACTTTTTTCTTTAAATTTTTGCTTTAAAAAAAATATAACAATAATGATGCAGTGACTACAGCAAAAGATAACTTATGTTTTCATTAGAATCACTGAAGAAATGCCTCAAGGTGATTATCTAGCATAAAACATAAGTTATGTGAATAGCAATATGAAAGTTCTCCAAGTAATTGGTATGGCTAGCAGATGGCATAGGATCAACTTCAATAAAAAGCATCAGTGTGAGAGACCAGACTCCAGATTAAGATTTCCTCTCTAAAAATAGTGTATGGAAACAACTAACTTCTCCAAATATTCATATGCATATTAATATAGGCACCAACTAATTGAACCATTATCACTGTCAAAGGACACATCTAGTTTTCATGTCATGGCCAGAATTTTAATAAAAGAGGCATGAAAAGTAACCCCTGAAATACGAGACACAATGGAAAACACATCTATTCTCTAACAGTCAGATAGGCACAGCTTCCTTTGCTTTCCTTTACCAGAGCAAACTGCAGATACCAAGATCCTCAGCTGCAATGAGGATTACAGAAGAGAGTTTTAGTTCCTTTTGTGTTCCTGATATTAAGATCAGTTTATGCTGGTCCAGTCCCTCATATTTAATAGAGAAACTCAAAGTTATCTTTAAACTTGTGCAGATTGCCAAGAGCCTAGAAGCACTGGTCCAGCAGAGAAGGACTACTTGAGCAGCAGAGGACTGGCCTCAACCCTCTACCAGCATTTACATGGGCACTGTGAAGCAAGTTGGTGTTAGAAACATCAACAGGTCTTTCTAAACAAAATGCATTCATAAACTGGAAACTGGACAGTAAAATACCAACTGATCATACTGTATGTTCATGATTTTACTATAACTTTCAATCCATATGTTTTCTTCAAACTTTCTCTGACATTTCACTTTAGCCCTTAGTATATCTACTTGCCTTATTTCCCTTTCTCTTATTCCTTGCTGGGTTCACTTCAGTGCTTCCATTCCCATGTCTTCTCTATTGTTTATTTGCCTAATCAAATGATCTCCTTCCATTTTTACTGAGCACCACCTACTTAAAATATAAACAAATTAAATAAACCAAATCAAATTAAATAAACCAATTAAAAAAACCTGCTGTCCCTACGTAATGTTTATTCTGCTTGTTTATTATAACCCATTGCTCTACTCTGGCGTACATAGACTGTGAAGTCTTCAGCCATTGATTGTCTTAGTCTGTTTATACAGCATCTAGTGAAACAAAATCATATTCCTAAATGCCTTACCTTATTTATAGTAAGACCTAAAGGTCTTACTATAATAAAGATAACCACCAGCAATAAGATTCATTAACAGCACCAACAGTTCAAATATGAGCAAGAGGTCTAGGCACACAGATGGAAACAAAACCAAAGAAAAGTAACACAATCACTAACAGCAATTAATGCAAAGTATTTTCTAAACACCAACACCCCCCACCCCAAAGAAAAAAAAAAGAGAAAGAAAACCAACAAAACTCCCTATTAAGTAAGTTCCTTTCTCAGAAAATTCCCATCCAAAGCATTATGAATTATGCCTGTTTTGAGTTGAAGTTCCAAGAAGTTTGAATCAGTTTTACATCTTCCAGCAGCAAATGAAGACTGGATACGTGTAGACAAAACATTCTGCTGTTATCTCAGTAGACAGAAAAAACAAACAGAATATTTTATAGCTTAAAATAATTCCTCCACAGAACATTTTTAATATCATGTGACCATGCTAGGAAAATATGCCAAGTTATTTTGCCATTTTAGTTTGAAATATATAGATGGCTCTTCTGCTATTTATCAAAACACTAAACTCATTTTTCACTGGACACACAAGCAGCTGGGTGTATTCATGGTGAAACACTGCTGAATATGCAATGTTTTTAGAAAACCCACCTTAATGGATAAGAAAATACTCCCTTTCTGTGTCATCAGCCTTTTAATCAAATGTGAGCAGAGCGTTCAAAGAACAAGTCTGACCATAAAGGTGGAGACAAGAGCTTTATACTTAAGCTGTGGATTCTGGCCAGGTAAAATAATTCTGCATTCTGGGAGAAATGCCTGTTACAGCTCTCTGGGCATGGCAGGGCTCATAGGCATTGCAGCACTGATGGCAGCACGCAGGCTCCCACCAGGCATCCTGCCCTGCAGCACACATCACATCTGGGGTGCAGTGCCTCTGCATCCCCTACTTCCAGGTCTGTAGCACATCAGATCTCGGCCCTCAGCCCCTTGTTATTTCCTTGTGTGCATACATTTATTCCTACAGAAAGTAATCAGTGTTAGCTGAAACAGATCAAACATGCAGGCGCAGCAGTAATTGCAAGGCAGAACTTATTAGTGCTGATGTCTACTTGCACTACTGTGGCCACCACATTTGTAGGACTCCAGCCAGCTTTCCCTGTGTAGTACAGTGCAACATAGTCGGCACCAGTTCTGGAAACTCCTCACTGAACTTCTTGTACAGTATGTGTTGATATCTCAGCTGATGAGCCCAGCATTAAGGTGCTAAACATTCTGATTATCCAGGGAGGATATGGGTACTTTATTTTATTCTGCAAATAACAGAGTGAAGCCATCCAGCTTTCCAAGTCAAATTAACACAGGATGTGATGTTATCACTTAGAGCTGTATCAAAGCAAATAAGAAATAAGGTCTGGTAAGCCTTCAGTAAGACATTAATAACAAGCCAGTAAACAGCTGATTCAGAAAGAAAAAATTTCCAGAGAATCAAGAGGAATCAAAGAGAAGAAAAATACAATCTGTTTTGTCTTTAAACATCAGAGTTTCTTTTGCAGAGTTTTCTAATTGCATTTATTTTCTGAAAGACAATATTTTTCTCCTTCTCCAAGAGTATCCATTCTCCATTATGTCCAGCATATTTTCTTCCAAGTTTATCCCCTACTACTACTAGAACAGATCCTCCCACTCTAACTTAAAATTTAAGTCCATGCTGAGATAATGCAGAGGCTTTTTTCTATAGGTTGTAGATAGGGAAGTGAGAAAGAGGGAGGCTAGATGGCTTGGTTGTTGTCACAGAAAGAATTTGCATGAAATGAGGAACTGAATACAGGCTTACAAGTTCCAACCCCAATCAACACAACAGCCTTGACTGTTACCCCAGGACACTATCCTTTACTTTTCAATTCCAAGTAAAGAGCAGGCAGGCAAGTCCTGCTGAAATATCTCCAAATGGGTTGATCGCTCACAAGCAAGTGCCTGCACTACCTGCAGTGGCTACTACCTGCCACCTTCTCCACTATCTCCTCACAGAGTCATTAGGGTTGAAAGAGACCTTTAAAGGTCATCTAGTCCAACCCCCCCCACAAAGACATCTCCAACCACATCAGGTTGCTCAGAGCCCCATCCAACCTGGCCTTGAACGTTTCCAGGGATGGGGCATCCACCACCTCTCTGGGCAACCTGTTCCAGTGTTCTACCACTCTTACTGCAAAAAAATTATTTCCTAATATTTAATCTAAATCTACCTCCCTCGGTTTTAAAACCATTACCACTTGTCCTGTCACAACAGGCCCTACTGAAGAGTTTACTACTCATGGTAGTCCATGGCAGCATCTTACTTCCTGAAGCCACAGACCTCACTGGTTTCATGCTTACTGCTTTTCTCCATGAGCCCCATAGTACATGCTGCTCAACTTGGTTTTTTGCGGCCTCTGATCTTTCCGCTGTAGCTCCAATTCTGCTAGATGTTGGATTGATTTTCCTCAGGGTATAAAATGGGACTTATGCAATTGCTCTGTCTAGATACCTGGGTAGCCCAGTAAGTAGATAAATCATTAGGACTAACCATGTCTGAGGTAGAAATAGAATAGCAGTTCTTACAAGCCAATGTGAGGATATATGGAACAAGGTCTGTAAATACGCCATATCTCAGCTTTGAATCACACTGAAGCCTTTACACCATTTACTTCCAGAGGAGACTTGATAGCCCTAGACAACTACTCAAGCTGACATTTTGAGCAGAGGCCTCCAGTAGTTTTGGATTCAGTATTTTAAAGCATAGAACATAAACAAAGCAGTTGAAATGGCTATGGATTTAATAATTTTGCAATGTTATCTTCTGCTGCAAATATAATTCAATTGTCTTGATTATTTCATCTATCCCTTGATGTCACAAGTGCTTTCAAATTTTTTAATTTACTTGTTCAGCTCTGGCTGCAATGTGCTGTACAGCCAGCTAATAAGATCATTTTCAGTGCAAGCTAAAGGTGGAAACCTTTCTGGTAAATCTGTGCAAGGTAAAACCACAGCTTTGTGGATATAGCTGTGTTAGTCTAGTCCAACACCTATCTCTCAGAGTATAGTATGCATTTTCCAAAATATCTATAGCTGGCTTCACACTTTTACAATAGATGAAGGTCTATGACTGTAAGCTAAATCAAGTGTAGAGCATAATATTCCCCAGGGAAGGTTACATACCTGGTGTCATAGCTCAGCCCCAGTCGGGACCAGACTATGCAGTCTCTCACTCCCCCCACCCTCCGAGAGAATAGGGGGAGATAATACAAGAAAAAACGGCTCGAGGTTTGAGATAAGGACAGGGAGAAAATCCTTAAAGTTACCCTTACAGGCAAAACAGACTCGACTTGGAGAAAACTATTCATTTATTACTAAAACTAGCAGGATAATGAGACAGAGAATGAGATAACCTCCCCCCACCCCTCCCTCTTCCCAAGCTTAACATTATCTCTACTACCTCCCCCCACCCCGAGTGGCAAGGGGGAAAGAGAGAATGGGGGTTGCAGTCAGTTCATCACACGTTGTTTTATGCCACTGCTTCATAGTCAGGGAAAGAACTCCTCACATTCCTCCCCTGCTCCATTGTGGGGTCCCACCCATATGCCACAGTCCTTCGTGAAACTGCTCTGGCGTGGGTCATCTCTTCCACGGGGTGCAGTCTCTCCAGAACGGCTGCCCCAGTGTGGGCCCTCCACGGGCCACAGCCTCCTTCAGGCATCCACCTCCCCTGGTGTGGGGTCCTTCACAGGCTCCAGGTCAATCTCTGCTCCTCCATGGACCTCCATGGGCTGCAGGGGGACAACCTGCTCCTCCATGGTCATCACCGCAGGCTGCAGAGGAATCTTGGCTAGGAGCTGCATTAGTCCTCCCCCTCCTTCTTCACTGACCTTGGCATCTACAGCTGCTCCTCTCACAAGAAAAGTTCTTCACAACAGTCTGGCAGACACCTCTCAGAATCTCTTCACATCATCCATCTCATCTCCTCTCCACCTCTTACAACCAGGCTGGGCCGAGTTGGGCCCAGTCAGCCACCTAGTGAGAGGCCAGAGGGTGAGGCCTACAAGGCCCACACACCTCCCCCTCTGCGCCTCTGCCCCCGCTCAGCTTCCTCACATCATGGTGGGTTTTTTTGGTTTTTTTTTTGGTTTTTTTTTTTGTTTTGTTTTGGTTTGGTTTTGTTTGTTTTTGGTTGGGTTTTTTGTTTTGTTTTGTTTTGTTGTAGTTTGTTTGTTTTTTTTTTTTCTTCTGTTTTCCCCTTCTTAAATACGTTACCACAGAGGCATTATCACAGAACATTCTGCTACCAATTGGCTCAGCCTTGGCCAGCAGCAGGTCCCCCCTAGGCCCGGCTAAGTCCACTGAACAAAGGGGAGCAACTTCTAGCAGTTTCCTACAGAAGCTACCACCTTAGGCCCCTCCTCACTAAACAAAACCACAACACCTGGGTGGGTGGAACAGAGCTATAATTTTTCCATCTCCAGTGACTGAAGGTTGCAGAAGGTTCCTTCATGCCACTTGGCATGTACGCAGGAGATGCAATAAAGATTGCATTAGACAATAGGGAGAAACATACCCAGTAATAACATCCACTATTTTTTTTCATAAATAAGAAACATCTACTTTCCTCAGCACCATCTACTGGACACCAGCAGGTGGTGGAGAACATCATAGAGAAGCTTGATTTTTCCACAAGTTTGTAAACTATTCTCTGAAATGAAACAGCAGATTTTTCCTTCATCAAATCTCTCTTGGAAGGTAGAGTCCTTATTAAATCTTAGTTTATTAGCTTGGTTTGTTTGTTTGTTTTAAAAAAACAAACAAGACAAAAACCCAACGGTAGCACATTAGCAATATCTAACCAACTTCCTTTAACCATTCCTGTCAGTTCTACAGGTCTTTTCTCCGAAAGAGGTGAGTATCCTGTGAATTCAGACCTGTTGTAGCTGAGCATACTCTCCTGGGATGGTAGACATCCAGTACACATGCTACCCCAGAGAGCTTCTGAGAAGTGGTAGCTGAAAATAGATTAAAAAAAAGCGGGATGACAAAGAGACACTCTTGCACAGTGTCAAGCCTGCATTTCATGCTTGGAAAATGTTAAAGGAAAAGGGTAAGGGTAAGGGAAAGGATAAAAATTAAATAGGGCCTATGACCAGAAGGCAGCACTGATCATCTGATCTGATTTCCTGAATAATGCAGACCAGTAATCCAGACATTTCAGAAATGGACATACCCAAAAAGTGCTTGCACCAGGGATTTTATTCCCAAATTATCTGGAGAAAAAAAGAGCAAGCATTAGAGGAAAATTTAGGCTAGAAGTGATTATACTGTGACTGGAATTGCCTTCAAATTTCCCACTGCAACTGTTTCACAGATGGCAAAGCATCTTTAATTAGAGTTGGGGACCATAAGGAGCAAAGCATAGCAACATGCATTCTCTCTTTTTGTACAGAACCGCTTTGGGATGCAGTGTGCCATTTACAGCTTGATCAGGGCTTTTCTAGTGGAATTATGTCTTTTGTCAGAAATTGTTGACATATGAAGAGCAAAACTTTTCATGGAACATTACAAGGCACAAAGCAAGTTGCATCAAGAAAAATGGAATTTCCAGTTTAAAGAAAAAAAAAGAAATTACAGAGACAGGATGAGAGGCAGAGACAGAGAAGAAAAAAACAACAGCAGAAGAGTCCTGTGCTTAAGGCACTTCCATAACATGAGCAAGTTTCAGTTTCCCCTTTTTCTGGTCAGAAGTGAATGCACCCACAAAAGTAATTTTAATGCCATTGTGCTAGGTGGCTGAGCTTAAGCGCAGGCTTACTGGTGGGCTGCTCTCTGTTTCTCCCACTGTAAATCTTTTATTCTGTGTAAACAGCTAACACCCACTGGGCCTTGGTGTGAAATTCTCCCACAGTCCAGTTGCCACGGAACATTCATTTACCTTGAACACTGGATCCAGTGAGGTATAAGGCTTCTTCTGCAATATATATTTCTTTATATAAAATGGAAATATTTTTACAATATTTTTTAAAAATATGCCAGAGAAGCCAATAGCACAGTTGCTCTTGGCAGTCACCCTGGACAAGAGAGACTCAGGTTCAAGTCTTTATTCTTGATCTCTTGTTCTTCCTCCTCCTCCCTCCTTTTCTCCCTCTCCACACTTAAAAAAATCAACCCTAATATAAAATAAATACATAAAAGCAATGAGCTTGGTTTTACCCCAGTATGGAACTGGATTCCCACTCCCCTACCTCCCCCAACTTCAGTCAAGCAGTAAATTATTTTTGTGCCAAGCCCTGTTTTCTGTAGTTTTGTTTGGCTAGAGCATTACTGCACTTGCTCCATTTGCTCCAAGTCCCTAAGTAACAGCCACAGGAAAAGCTTTTGACAGAAATGTTAACATGAGACTCAAAAATCTGAGTGTAGAAAGTTTTACACAGTTTCAGCTGCAACTTGAAAATTCAGGTTTGAATTTTGCGCATCCCCTCTGAACCCAGGTCTGTGCTCTTTCAATCCTATATCTAATTGATTTTAGAAGTCTGGAAAACGTTATTTTCCAATAATATCTTAGGTCAGGCAGGACAGAGAACTTTGCAAGTATGATTTAAAAAATAAAAAACCCAAAAACATAACAACAACAACAAAAAATTACCACAAACCAAAAAACAACACACACCCCAAAAAACCCAAACAAAAACCAACCAAAAAAGCTCGACAAAACACCCCACAAAACCAAAACAAAAACCTCCACCCATCTTCATCTCTAATTCATATTTTGAATAAAGCAAATTAAATTAGAGCTGGGATTTCAAGGAAACCACCTCTGTATTGGTAATTGTGTGCATTCAAGCAGGAAAGCAAGAGCTACTTGTTTTTCCTTGGATGCTTATCTTTTTCCAAATTATGGATTTGCAAAAAGGGCAGCTGCAATGGCTGCTAGATTGGTTTTGTGCCTTTAACTGATTCCTGTCTAACTTCTGCCATTTAATTATGATTAACTACATGAGTTATGCCATCTTGAAGTGCATAACTCTCTCCTGACAGCTTCATGATCAGCTGCAGAGTGAAGGAGGAACCTCATCTATTGGCTTGTTGTGAGTAAGACAAACCCCAAGGGTTTGAGACCTCTAAAGGTCTCATTTTAAATAGGGAAGCGAACTTCTGGTGGGGCGGGGGGGGAAGTTACATGTTTTCCTAAGGCCGTTGAATATTTCAACATAAGGTTTTATGGGAAAAGGACTTAACAAGAAAAATTATGCAGCAGCAGACTTGAACATGGTTTTATTTTGTTACCAGTGCAAGCAGAAGGCCATTCTTGAAATGTAATGATTTGGAAAGCAAGGATGAAAAACATTATACGTTATTGTACAGTACATTGTGTTAGACAGGGAGCACATGAACATTAAATGAATTATCTGGCTCTAAAAAGATAGTCCCATAGGATCCAGAACACAATGGTTGTCCTGCTTTCAGCAGGGATGGAGTTAATTTTCTTCTCAGTAGCCAGTGTGTTTTGGATTTCATGTGTGAAGAATGTTGATAAAAACACTCTGATGATAGAAGTTAATGAGACCAAGGACACTGTCTGGCTTTCCAAGTCTCGTTAAAGTCTCATTAACGTGCAGATGCAGGAAGCTAGGCAAAAGACAGACAGAATAATTGATCCAAACTGGCCAAAGAGTATTCCATTCCATAAACATCATGCTCAGTATATAAGTGGGGGTTGCCCATGGAAGGGGGTATCCGTTCCATTCCATTCTTTTCTGACATCCATTCCATTCAGGTATCTGTTCGGGCACCCTTGGCATCCTTTTCTTCTCTCTTGCTTGCTGGCATCATTCCCTCTTCCTTGCTAGCTTGCTCTCCCCCCTTTGCTTGCTGCTCGGTGTCATTTCCGTGATTGCTGCTCGGGATGGGCTGCGTCAGTCATTCGGACATCAGGTGGTAAGAAATCATACATTGTTCATTTTGTATATTTTATATATATTAATATCTTTATATTCTGTTATCTTTGTAGTTTTTAGTATTTTAGTAAACTGTTTTTATCTCAACCCACGAGTTTTCCTTTCTTCCCAATTTCTCTCCCCCTTCCCACTGGGTAGGGGAAGGTGAGTGAGAAACTGTGTGGTAATCCTGGCTAAACCACCACAATGGTGCCTTAAAAAAAAAAAAAAAAGATGCAAAAGGGAACCAACATCTTGTGACTACACTGCTGTACTGAAAACCAAGGTGTGGCCTCAGTTGTTTTTTTGGTCACGTCTCCTGTGAAGGGTAAGTCAGTTGAACCCAAATTCAACCAAACATGAATGTCTATACCTAAAGTTCAAGCAATGTTCAAGGCACACAAGTGGGTATAGGGGTGCAGTATCTGTTGTGCTTATGCTGAAACATGGCATTCAGAAGCAGTTCAGCAGAACTGGTTTGGCATACAGAAACTTGCTGGTATGGAAAAAAAGAGAAGGAAAAAAAAAAAAAAAAAAGATGTACGTGTGTCCCCTTCTCAAGCTGCTGCTTTATTGTTCCTGAGTTTACCTAGCTTCACATTAAAGACCTTTTTCAGTTACAAGCTCCAAAGATATCAACAAGCTAGGAAGAAATGAACCTGTAAAAGCAGCATGCTTTGAGGATACAAAACAGTAGGGAGAAACACATTCGAAACAACACTCCCAGTGATGCAGGTGTGCTGGGATAGGCAGAAGAGAGTGATGCCCTGCCTAATATCATGACAGCAGGTGGGAATGGCACTGAAAGCACCAGTCATGCAGAGGTGTGGCAGAGGAGGAAGAATAACCTGCTGCAACACTCTGCTGAGGGGGTAAGGATGAGATTTAATGATCTAGCTGAGATGGATAATGATCAGATTCCTCCAAGGCTGATTATGCACAGTGCCGTCCAGGCTGCTGCCCTGCTTTGGCCCCATATCAGCCCAAATTTATTCCTTATTCCTCCAACAGTGTTTGTGCCATCCCAGTGCAAAACAGAGAAGATACTGTGCAGAAAATTGTTAGTTTTGTCACTGAATTCATTTTCAGCTGTATCAGTTCAACGATCTTGTTGACAATACAGGTGATATAGTCAACACAAAGGAGGATCTGTGGCTAGGGATGGGGGAAACCCATCCCTTTTATTGATAGGCCCCAGGTGTGTGGGTTTAAAGCAAATGTGAAACTGCACTCCAAAGGGGAAAAACAACAGTAGCTTAAAGAACTAGGTGGTCTGGAAAACCCGTTTGCACAGCTTTTGTTTTAAAGGGCTAAGCCAGCTGCCCTGTGCAAGATGATCACAGGTTCTCAGCCACACAAGGCCAAGGTGGACATGAGGACACCAGAGGACCTCCAGAAGGCAGCTGCAACTGAACTGCATGCTCATTTGTCTCATGCCAGAGAGAATGAGCCTGTCACTGCCTTGAAGGAGCACAAGGAAACCCATACAAAAGAGTTTTCAGCAAGGAAATAAGACATACTTTGAGCACAGCTATTTCATCTGCTTACTTGAGAAAAGAGTCAAGTCTGAACATGTGTGATTAGCTGGAGGCCGAGCAAGCTATGTGGATCTGCTGGGGTGTTACCGTATTTGAGGAAGGATTATGCAGCACTGAGAAACAAACTGATTTTATTCACGCAGCTTTTATAGACTTGTTGTTTTCTCCAGGTTGTAAGGTTGTCTTGCAGCTTGGGTTATTGACGTCAGCATGTCACATATATTCAGCCTTGAATCTTTCCTGACAATGCTTTTATGCACTTGCAAGCTAGCAGCATGTACAAGCAGTACAAAACAGCGGTGAAAAGAGGCTCTCATTGCCACCGTAAGAACGGATGAAAACATGGCCCCTGAGGAAAGGTTGAGTGACCAAAGCACTTGAATCTGAGAGAGGTTTGAGATTAACTGCAGTCTTCAAACACATAAAAAGTAACTGCAAAAAAAGGTAGTGTTTTTTTCTTTTGTAACAAGGCAAGAAGTATTGAGCTTAAATTGCTGGGAATGGCAGTTAAGCATTGGCACAAAGATAAAGCTTTCTAACAGCAAGGACAGTGAAGCATGGGACCTGTTTACCAAAAGAGACTGTGGACTCTTCTTTAAGAATAGGTTAGACAATTCTATCATGGATGATTTGGACTACCTGGAAGGAAAAGCAAGAAGGAAGATTTCTAGGATTCTGAGGTAGTAATTGAAATATTTGAACAAGGATCTTAAACTAAAGCATAGGCAGCATCACGCTGCAGCTGATATCCTGGCATAGAGCACAGTTAACTTCGGCTTGTGACAAGGGCTTTCTTAAATTGCAGCTTCGGGCACTCCATAGATTTGCCTCATTTCTGCCAGAGTGAAACTGAGTTCACTATTTTGCCTCAAAATGCAGCAAAAGAGTTGATTAACTGCAGGCAAGAGCTATGAGGTTCAGTTTCACTAGGCAAATTGGCAAGTGATATGCTGTGCCCAGAAGGATACTCTAGTTGACCATATTACTTGGCTTCTCTATAAATTGTTACTCAAAAACTTATTCCTAGATATATGAAAGCAGCAAATACATGGAAGAAAAAGCCAGAACTAGTCTTGCACTAATTACTCTGTATATCAAACTGTATTTAATACTGTACACCCATAAATGCTTTGGTGCAGATTTGGTACTCTTAAAAACAAAACCAAAACAAAATAAAACTCATCTTTATTGTTACTTGTGGCAGCTGGTGTTATATATGTTTACCATGTGTTTCTTTAAAAAAAAAAAACAAAAAACAAACAAACAGAAGAAAGACCCCACAACAAAACCCCACTCTTCAGCATCTTAAAGTTTATATTGCTTTTCCCTGGTTCATATCAGATTAAGCTTTTGATGCCCAGTGGAACAAAGAGTAACTGCCATTGTTTGGGCTAGAAATTGCAAAGTACAGCTTTTATTCAAAAAAGCTGCTTTTGGAATATTTTGTATATATTAACCACTGTGTAAGATTCTTGTTAACAGAAAGTGACCCAACAGGTACAGACATAACGTGAATATAATTTCTTTGGATAACCTATGAGCTTATCTAAGCACAGGGGCCTAAAGATGTCCAAAAGCAGCTATGGAAAGCTCCTTTTTTTATTTGTATACAACAAAACAATTTTACTTCCTTAATCCTGCACTGTTCATACGCAGCTGTCCTCCACAAGATATACAGTAACTGTACCTAATAGTTAAAATAAAATAACAGTCTGTACACAGATGGAGTCTACTCAGATCCATTTTCTCCCCAGCGAACTGGAGATTATTTTTAGTCCATCCCTAAGAGGTCCAAATTTAAATCCAAAAATAGCAATGAAGTTCTTTGGTATAAGAGGTAACTAATGAATCATACTTAACTGTTGGCATAAGAGAATCAAAAGTTTATGGATAACAAAACCACACCTACACTACTGAGATGTACCATTTACAGGGAATTTTAATTAACATACTACAGAGCTTCCTGCTACTGTCTCTTGATCAGCTAATATAGTTGCTTTCAGTTAATAAGTGTAAGTCAGCCACTGAATTTCCCTGGGATAGCAGGCCCTATGTTTAGTATGATTATTTTTGGTTGGTTGTGTTTGTTGTTGTTTTGGGTTTTTTTGTTTTTTTTTTTGGTTGGTTGGTTAGTTTTTGGAGGGGGTTTTTTGTGGGGTTTTTTTTTTTTTTTTGTCTGGCATGTTTGCTATCAACTCTGATAAGTAGTTTGCCAAAACAAGTAATTTTCATGTATGATTAATAAATTTAAAACTGGTTTTCAGTCAGGTCTAACACTATATGATAAGTTAGTGAAACTGACTTTCCCAGCTACTTAGGTGCACAACATTTTATTCCCCTTGGAGAAAAAGAAATTCAAACTTCCCAACTTGCAGACAAGTTTCCTAATACCCTAAAGAATTTCTAAAATATAATTCATTCCATTTTGTGTAAACCACTGTAAAATGATGCTATATTACTATAAGCAAATCTCAAGCACACAGTAAAGAAATTTTATAAACTTAACAGCTTCTAAACTAAAGTAGCACCACATTTTCATTCCCCTCTTAAGAAACAGCTGCATCTGTTTTAAGATCAGATACTACATGTTGCACTAAGTGTGATGGTTGGAGGATGCATCTATTAAGCTGTTATTTATTGCAAGCTTTCTTGATGTAGTTGCATTAGACTGCATCCACTTGTGATGTCCACCATCCTCTACCCTGAGACAGAGGAAAAATCTAGAAGAGAATGAATAAGCCTATACCAAGTTCTTAAATTTAGTAATAGTCCAGTCAAAAGGAGGCATTTCAGACATAGGGTCCAAAGGCTGCAAACCAGGGCAAACCAGTTTCATAACTGAAACTCACTGGAAGCAGGACTTCCTATGGACTATACTGAGATCTGTTCCACTGAATAATCTAGTCAAGGTCGCTTGGACATTTCAAGAAAAAAAAAACCAAACCAAAACAAAACAAAAAAATCAGAAGGAGAAAGTTGACCAGAGGAATGAGAGAATCAAGGGAAAAGAAAATCCAGTAGAGAAACTCATAGTCTGACCTTATTACTTCATTTAGATCTTGTCTAGTCCTAATTAAATGTCATCCTATTAAAGACTTGAAAAAAACCCATAATTCACAAAAGGTTGAAAAATTTTCAGAAGCATGCACGTTAAGTGAGGGAAAAGCTTAAGTCAAAGTTCATACTCTTTAAAATAACAAAGAAGCTACAGTCATAACTATTTAGCAGAGGCTGCTGGAGTTGCTCTAGCACAAGGGAAGCTCAGAAGTAAATAGATCAAAGAACAAGCATGCTGAGGAATGGCCCACAGGCAAAGCAAAGGAGTGGCTTTACTTTGGTCAAGATAGTAATTATTGGTAACAAAACATGAAGTTTTGAACGTACCTAAGTCTGAGATGAATAGTTTCCTCAATTCCTTGACTATAAAGAAGCTTTTAGAAAAAAATACAACACAGCTTATTCAGGAAATGCCTCCATTTAGCAAAGCAGCCCCTCCTGAAGCACGTGGCCATCGAGGGTGGGGGGGGAGGAAACTATTTGCAAGTTCTATGCTTTCTCTAGTTGTTGATGAATGCCTGATTTCAAGCAAACCCACATTGTTATGCATTGTTTCTCATTTCATTCACCTGCTGCAGTTTTCACAAAACAAAAAACCAAAACAAAACAAAAAAATTCCACAAAACGCCCAGGTGTTATGATGATCAGAACAAATTATTGCCATTTTTTTCTGCTATCTTAATATCCCCTCCAAAACCAAACAGGATACTATTTTGATGTTTGTTATGGGAATGGTGCTACTACAAAGATTTCCATACATTTCCCTTCTGGCTCTGAAACAGCTTTCCTGGAATCAGCACAATACAGACACAACACGACTAATACTTTTATTTCATAGGAATCAACTGCCGCATCTAAAACCGGATGATTATACACTTGGATATAGATGAAGAAAAATCTGAGATAAGTCTTTCCATTCTTCTAACTCATGCATATTAAAAAAGTAACAATATTGAGCACAGACATTCACCTCAAAGTGGATAGCGTATTATTACAAGTTAAGTAAAAAATATTGATATAGATAATATTTTCCAGATGTAAAAGGAAATGCAAAAGACATTATCTTCTAAAGAATTCACAGTGCTATGGACAGGTTGAGTAGCTTCTGTACATTTTTGAGACAAGGTTTAACATAACTGAGATTAAAATATAGGCAAAGACATTTTTGGGAGCAGATCTCTGCTCTGCCATGGTAAAGCAATGGATATTTATTGTCATCAGTTAGAGTTTAGAAAAACTGTAACACATATATGATGTCAAAATGCAAATTAGACTATGATCATCAGAAAATTAGGGATAAAAAAAAGTCCTAACTCTACAGACCAGAAAGTACACTAAAAATAGTATTATTGGAAAAAGTGAGCAGCAGCCATTAATCAAGCAGATTAGACTAGGGATAAATGAGCTTAAGGTGCCTAAAAAATTCCCAAATATTCATAATCCACTCCATTTACATGAGAAATTCAATAATGAAGACAAATTAGCTTTCTTACAACTAACTTTGAGAGATAACTCTTCTTTGCTGGAAGCAGAGTCATTGAGGGCAGACAGGTAATTCACAGAAACAAGGCTGCCATGGTCAGGCACTGCCTAAAGCCTGATTATTCTGATAAAGACCAAGTGAGCCACAAACAATACTATCTCCCCCCTCCCCCCCAGCAAACATATAGCTTTTATACCACTTATTTTAAAAAGTCATTATCCAAGTTAAAATGAAGTCTTTTCTGCCTTTTATGTAAGTTCTGGAGACTGTGGTTATTATGATCAGCAGTTCTTGGTACAAAAGTATTTGTAAATGAGGTATTTAAAAATACATTGTGAAAATAATTACATGTTTGATATTTCACATTGCATATGGTTATTTTTACATTTATTTTGGTTGCAATAACTCAGATGGGTAAATTCATGTTGCTTGCTAAAATATTAAAAGTTATAACCGGTAATACAGAGTTAAATAACATTTTTCATATATGAATATATGAAAATATATTCATATATTTTAATATGTTTTCATAACCAACAAAATTATGTTAAACACCTTCCCGACAATTTACTTCCAGATTGTGGAATAATGGAACAAAGAGCAGCAGAAGCTTATGCTATACTAATGTTAAGAAGTAGTAGTGTTATGTACCCTTGTACGGTAAGCAACTACTTGTAAGTAAGATTCATAGTACTTTGTTTGGATAAGAGGAAGAAAAGATTTTTGATTTATTCTTCTCAGTACTCTGAATCACTCGAAGCATGTTGTAGTATGTTATTATAGCATCAATAATTATAATAATTTGCATTCCTAGACTATCTTTCTTGCTGAAGGATCCATAAGTGCCTGTAATTTACATGCAGCCTGCAGACTTATTTTTTGCACTCCCAGGCACGACAAAAAGAAGGAGAAATATCAACACTGATAAGAATATAATCACATAGAAATGAATAAATTCCAGTTCAAGATGGATAAATTCCATAGGTGTTAGCAACACATTCCTATGTTGGGTTAGCAATGACCCACTGTTTAAGTTAAGCTTGGTTATTTTGAGTGAAAAACATCTGAAAATGAAAAGGTAGGGAATGAAAATGAAAGTTTATCTAGGCAAAAAGAACTGTAATGAGCAGCTGATGGTAAAGTAAAATAGTAACCTACTTAGGTTTCACTACTGCTTTGGAAATGGGTGAACATCTTCTTTCTACTGCCCTAGAACTGAATATAATTAGTAAAGCTTGGAAATTAGGTAAGAAAGAACAAATAATTGGCTAAGTGCTGTATCTTCTATTAATTAATCTTTTAAAGATAATTAAACAGTACGGAAAATTAGATTGTTTATCAAAATTCAGCAACATAATTCAAGATTATGTGAATGTAACTGCTAAATGCACATTGTTCTGAAGGTCGTTCTATATGAATTCAAGTGTTCAGAGTTTAAAAAAAATTATAGTCCAATCCTGAAAAAGGAGAACATTTCTAAAAGGAGTTAAGATGGAGAGCAAGGAGTTCTTTGGTTTCATCATTAACATAGTGCCCTGAAGAAAAGTTTGAATAGGGAATTAAACAAAGCAAAACAATTGGGATAGTTGATCTGAAGATTACCATGGGATAGTTGATCTGAAGATTACCCACTCAAAAAAATTCTGATATTCAGTGTTAAATGTGTATTCAGAATATGTTAGATAAACCAGTCTTTTCTGAAAAAAAAGTTACAGGAACTTTTTGAAGACAGAGGAAAAATTGTTGAAGTGATTATATCAATTGCAATGTCAGTGCTACAGTTGTTCATTTACTTTAGGTTTGAACAAACTCAGCTCAGATTGAGTAATATCTTAGTCTTCCAATATTTCAATTAAGTTGCAAAACTTGAGTTTCACTACCATAAGATGAACTCTTAAACTAGATTCCTATAATAATATGCATACAGGTAAGGCAGTGAAGGCAAAAATTGAAAATCCACAAGATTAACCAAAAAAGTATATTATTTCTTAACTGAGTTAATAGATGACATAATAAAACTGTGCTTAGAAAGAGCCCCTTGAGCTAATACTAATACTAATCTTGGTGCACACAATAACAAATGCTGCCTAAGGGGTGGGGGTGCACAGAAAAGTGGGGTTTTTTTCAACTTCCTGTTTAGTGGGAGCAGGATGTAGCAGGCATAGCCACTGCTCTGCAGGTAGCAGACCAGGGCACTTCAAATTACAGTATTAGCATAAAATCAGAAATGAGGTACCCTGGAAGCAACTTGTCTCATTACTGCCTAGTGACAATTAGAGCTGCTTTGAAGCTACAGGTAGGGCTTGATGTTCCCTGTTCCCTGCTGCTGTCAGTAAGTGACTGCGTCATTGCTACCCTCCAGCAACCATTGTCCCTGTCCACCAGCCAGCCTCACACAGCCCTGCAGTACACGGAGCTGGCATTAATGCATAGGTACTGAAACAGCAAAACATAGAAACAGCAACAGCTGACTAGAGAAGAAATGGTGAAATTCTGTTTTCTTCCAAAACAGGATGTCCAAAATGCTCAAGACAGGCACATTTTACAAAGCTTTGAGTGTTTTCGCTTTTTCCTTTGTGCAAACGTAGCTGAAAATTATTTGAAGATAATCTCTTTTAAATATCCTCAAAGTCATTTTCAAGGAAAGGCATAGTGACCACTCTTAATGTTTACAATGTGTAAGCACATATTAAAAATATAAGAATATCTGAACAAAAAGTCCTAAAAATGCTGATAATGTCAATGTACTTTCACAGGCAATTCTGCTACAAATTGATATTTCTGTACAACTGTATTAAAGCTAATGTTGTGTTTTACACTCTGAATGAGTCATCAATTTGTATTGGATTCATTTTCAGTGGTCTATCTGTAGTATATTGTTATTTATTCAATCTAGATGGCTTAATTTAAAACTTATTTTCAGATAAGCACAATTTAAAACTACTCTGTTGTATCATTTTCTTCTCGTGATTAATGACGTGACTAAGACAACTAGCCTATCAGCCCCATAAAGTGGATCCAATTTACTAGCAGAACAACAATCTTTAATTCAGTAATTTCAAGGAGGTTAAGTAACTTGAAAGCCTAATTTTCTTCCAATAAGAGTGAAGCATGAAACTTTAGCTTTCAAACTACTGTTTTTGAGGTCCATTAATACTGATAACTCTTATGAACTGCAGAGTATTATGGCTTAAGGAAGATGCAATAGCCCTGACTTACTCTTTCATTTGTGCATCATACCTTATTTTTATGTATACATACTCACACAAATAGAAACCTTCAGAGACATTTGTGCAAGAGGCAGTTTTCTTGCATCTAGCATTTGGAGGAACAAACTGAAAAAAAGGAAGAATATGTTTGCTTGAGGAGTAGCAGAAGCACAACACTGAGTTGGGTGTATTGCCACTGATGTTTAGGTAGCGTATGTTTGTGGAAACACCAAGTTAGTGCTGCGGTATTGGAAACATATGCAAATTGACAAAGACTGTTTATGTACTTGACTTGTTTTAGTAGCCAGAAGTATTTTCAAAGCTTTCTTGTGCTTATTTGTATAAATTATGTAGTTTTTAATTTCTATTGACACAGATGTGCCACAGGTAACCTATTTATAGTGTAGTCCAATTAGAATAAATTAAGTATTTTAGTTTAAGCTATGGAAAGTTCATTGTATGATCTCCATATGCAAAATATGGGTATGAGAACACCAAAATACCGGTTTTATAGGTCTAGTTCTGTCCAGATGAAACTTAAAAATTTATTTGAAACAAAACAACAACAACAAAAAAGACACAGCCACCAATAAAAATGATAAGACAGCTGTAAGCTTCTTTATCATCATAACTGGCAAAAAGTGGTTTACAATTTGATGGATATCTGCCAAGAATAAAGTCCTATGTGTCATTTTAAAAACAGATACAGTAAAGACTCTTCCCAGTACACAGAGCCTGAGAACATAAATAGTAGTTTATATTGGTCAAATGGATATACTAATTTCTTTAATTGGAAAAGGACAATTTCTATTAGTGGAAAATGCTTCAAGATTTCATTATTTAAAAAAATGTCACAGAAAAGCAAACAAACTCAGGACACACCTGAGTGATGTTTTATTATCTAAGGGTATCCCTCTTCTGATTACTAAACTTCTCTTGCTTTTTGCTGTGCTAATCTTTGTTCTATCTGGAAGTTCTGGTGTACCAGCTCTAAGCTTGCCTCACTACCTCCTGTATCTCTCTGCAGCTTTCTACATCCAGAGCCTCAGTAGCACATTGCCCAATTGTGTTCCTCACTCCCTTCCTGCTTTGCTGGAGAGGGCACACCCAACCAATACAACCAGACCTCTTTGAGCATATTCATATCTCAAAATGTAAAAAAAGTCAAATGAGAAACAGACTAGGAATTAAGATCCATAAGGGGTTTTGAATGCTCCCTAGATTCAAGTGCTTTAAGGCTAACATCAATATGGATGCAAGAGTTGCCTTAGAATCAGGAAACAAACAAAAAACCACAAACATCCCACAAGTTTTTTTAGAAAACACGACAATGCCCTGGAGCCAGCTTAGCTAAAACCAAATCCCCTCTCTCTCACTCAGTAACAGAATTTCTATGGGATGTGGTATACAAAAAGTTTATCTAGATAGAAAGAAGTTTTTTCATATTAAGTATGTATCCAAACTTGCAGTCTCTCTTGGCTGAAGTAATTGACAGGCAGGGGAGAATTCAAACTCAATACTATAGGGAAAGAAAAGGAAACTTGATAAAAGCCACTTAATAGAACAGGACTGTAAGATAATAGCTTTCTATGATATGTGTCCTCCTGATATAGGATAAAATGAAAAATTAGCTTTTAGTTTATGGCACCTGAAAGGTATTGCTGCTGAAACATGTAATGTATAACAGACAGCTACAACTTTGAATTCACCTTAGAATGCTCACTTTAACTTTGGATTATTTTGATTGGAACATTTAACAAAAAACAAGTAAATTTTTATATTCAAAGTAATTTTGAAGAAGAAATATCAAATAAAAAATAATTGTATCAGGTGCAAGAGCCCAGTCTTGATTTCTGATGTGCTTCATGGCATATCTGTACCTTATCAATCATCAAGAACTGTACCTTATCAATCATCAAGAACTATGTAAAGTTGTTAGCTCCTGTCTTTGGCTCACTAGTAGACACATCAAGACTGCTCACCTGTCAAACATGCCCACTTAAATAACTGGACAATCTCCTGTGGCATCTATGTTATGCGACCTATCTTCATTCACATGAGATCTTCAGCCACATATAAATCAGGTTACCTACTGGGCACCTGACATGAACTAAAGCAGGTGTCATACTGTAAGGTATTCTTACTTTGCCATGTACTTGGGACATCCACCTTTTACCTTTAGTCCTACACTTAAGCTTGCGAGGTCTTCTAGACTGGAACCATTTTTTCCCTGTGTGAGAAGTCACCTAAAGGGGCTTCAGCTTCTAGATTTTGCTTTAGTTTGTTTCACATACTACAAGCAACTTTAGATGAAACTAATGCAACTGCAGTAAACTCCTAGAGCAATTTCACCTCTAGAACACTAAACAGAACCCAAGAAAACAGATAACAGAAGAGTAACTTTGCGGGGAACTGCTTTGTCTCCAGAATGTCTGCCTCAAAATGAAGAGGTATTTCAACAGGTCAGCAATTAGAGGAAAAGCATATGGAAACTTTCATCTGCTTGAATCAAAACAACATGCATGAGCACACAGCCTCATGGCTTCCACAAAGAAATACCTAAAGAAAATATATGAAGCAAAGCATGAGAAAAGAGAACCAAGACAGCTGGCCACAAATTAGTCTTTTCTTCTTCCTCCTGAAGAATAGCAACATGACTGAAGTATGACCAGAAATCACTATGTAGCTTTGCCTTCTTGAGATTGCTTTGAACAGGAAACACCATTGTTAGCTTGGCACAACCAATGCAAATCTACTGTGGTGTCTCAAAAGGCCATGTTCTTAATGACTAGATTTAGCTAAAGCCGCATGATTCAGTTGTAAGGATTTCAATAATTCTTAGGTTGTTCACCTGCTTGAGACCAACAGTCTTCTCCTGCTCACTCTACTTCACTCATCTGGGGATTTCCACCCACCATGTGAATATTAACAGTATGCAATTGTGGACATATTACAGCAACTTCTATTACTCCTAAAGCTGCAGAAACCAAATAACTTGGGATAATTCAACCTGAGCTTAGAGTTGTTACACGGCAATACCAAGATTACACTCACAACAGCCAAAAGCTTTTAAAGCCAAATCAGAGACTTTATGAGTTAACTGTGGCTATTTTCTCAAGCTTTCTTTTTATGTGGCTTGGAACACCTCCTGACCAATTATCAAGTTATCAACAGCCAATCTGTAAAACCTCTTGAGACTTCTATGTAACTCCAAGTACACTTTGATTTACCCCCACCCCAGGCTAAGTGAAGGTTCAGACCTGTACTTAGAGAATTAAGTTTTTGTCTACCAAACATTTGGGTTAGTAATTTGCTGTCCCTGCTTGTTGCAGGGGGGTTGGACTAGATGACCTTTAAAGGTCCCTTTTCCAGTCCTAACTGTTCTACGATTCTAATACTAGTTACTACTGAAAATATTATGTTTCCACAAACACTTAGCACACAAAGTAGAAAGCCTCTTCTAATTGTTGAGTTTTGCCTTCTTTTTTTTTTTTTTTTTTTTTTTTTTTTTTTTTTTTTTTTTTTTTTTTTTTTTTTTTTTTAAAAAAAAAAAAAAAAGCAGGGAGTGGGGGTGGGGGGAGACACCAGAATGCCTTCCAGGAGTGCTTTTTGTCTGAGCTATTCTCTGCCATAGGAGAAACAAGGTCTCCTATAATGACACAATGGTACTATTGCTATCAAGATAACATTGTTGTCGTTAAGTAGGAAAAAGACAGCAATTTCTGATGTAAGAGAAGTAGTCTTAATACTGCACTTGGAAAAACAGAGTACATATAAGAATAGCCATACTGGTTTAGACCAGAGGTCCATCTAAACCTGGATCCTGCAGCAAATAGCAACCATAAGCAGCTGAGGAAAGGCTATATGATACTTCCACTAAGGATCTTCCTGTCTCTGTTTCAGCTCCTGTTATTCCCTGAACATGATTCTATTTATTTAAGCCTTCTAAATACTTATGAAGGCTTCCCTTAACACACAAAAGCCTAACATCCACATCCTTTTTCAAGGGGTTCCACAGGTCTGTTCTCGATTTCCTGAGTAACCACCTCATTTTATTTTGAGCTGGTGTTCTATTAGGTCCACGCAGTTGGAAGGGATGGCAAACTATCTATATCTATAAACCATCTTGATGCTACTGTCAGCCTCTAGAACTTGTGTCTTTTTCAGGGTGGAGAAGTCTAAATTACTCAGTCATTCTTCATGCAGATGCTGTGTAATCAATCATCCTTGCTGCCTTTTTTGAACCCACTCTAGTTCTAGGATGCCCCTTTTAATATGAAGGAAAAGAAACATGCTCATTACTCAGAAGTGTGAATGAACCATATGTTTACATGTTGGCACAGTGATATCTTCCATTTTGGTCCACAAGAAGTGAAAGGAAAAGCAAAAGCTTGAAGAATTAAAACAGCATATGGAGCAGGACAGAGGTAGAAAGAGAGCCACAGATCCCAGCTACCGGCCTAGTACTGTAAGCACTACAGTAAACCGAGATAGCCCCCCTTGGTTTCTAGTGTTTTCATAATTCTTGAAAACACTCGTGCAATAGTTCCTGGGTTTTTCTTGGAAAGAGAGCAAAAGAGCTTTTCTCCTTCTCAAGAGGACCTTAAATGCTTAGATTGCCCCAGATGAAACGTTTGGATAAATGTGATACTTCTTTGGTTTTATTGAAGCACAAGGTTTTGGAGCAAGGTGTTTTTGTTAACTAGAACTCTGAGCCTATGGGAAATTCACCTGTCTACTGAAAAATCAAATCACACAGCAGCTCAGTCAACATGGCTCTATTTCAATAAGCCATGAATTTTGCTTTCCTAATGGGAGTCTTTGCTGGCCAAAGGAAGTTTCACCAGTAAGGAAAGTGTACACGCAGTCAACAAAAGGTCCAAGTAATCAAGTTTAACAAGTCAAAATGGAAAAAAAAAATGCCATAGACCATCTTCCCTCTTATTGCTGGTTTCTACATCTACTCCAGTCTACTGGAGGTAGTTTACTTCAATTTACTCTAAAAGAACAGCATATCAAAGACATTTAATCATATACACATGGACTAGTGACTTTCTGGTTGGGCTAAATCAACATGCAGATCCCTCCAGAAGGACCACAGAAGACAGTTCCTTATTCATAAGTTTCTTCTCAGATTCCTGCAGTGTCTGTTTGAACCTCTTGGACTGAAAGATTTGTATATAAGTGTACTGAACAACTTGGATTTAAAGACTGGTGAAGCAATTGGACAAAGCCCTTTCATCCAGCCTGTTAGCTCCTGGCACACACTAAACAGGAGTGCGCACCTCACAATGAGTAACACACATGTATTTATGGCATCAGCAATCAGCTGAGTATTCCAGAGATGTATGCCACAGAGTCATGTTAATAAACATTATTATGTTAAGTCATTTTGAAGTTTCATAAAGGCTGTGGAGAATTAACAAAATATCTGTCTATTGTTTGGAAGAAAGTAACAAACTAATACCAGTCACCAACACTGTGCAAGTAACAAAATACATGCTGCCCCAGCCAGGCTAGTGAAGGAGCCCGGAATCAATACAACATCACTTCTGTAATTCCCAAACAGAGAATTATGTTTATTTACAAAGGACAGCTTTAAACCAAAATTCAAGTCAAGCATGTTGTCATATGGAATAGGTTTAGAAAAAAAAACCTAAGTGTCAGCAGTATATAAAATTCTGCCAGTAGCCAAGAGAAAAAAGGAGGACCATCAAGCATGCAAGTTACTAGAGGCCCGTTTAAAGAACAATCCTGATTCTATAAGAATTTTTAAGAAACAGAGTAGGAAATAGGATTACATACAGAGAAGTGTTTAAAGATAAGGCAAATGAAAACAGAAGGCTAAATTATTGTCCCTATTCATAGGAAATTCATGGCAGATCCAAGAATGGAAGTTAAAATTATTTTTACTCCAGGATTTTGCTCTAATGAGATATATATATTTTTTAAACATACATTGTTTTATAAATTGCACCAAATTCTATTATCCAGTATGTCCTACAAAAGTAATTTATTAAACTGAAACACCTTGAGACCTACCATGTTCTCATGATGTCCAGTAAGTTTCAGTACATTTCTTACATTTAAACATACAATAATCATTACAGAGTAAAATACTAGAGACTTAAAGTTACCATATTTATATACACATATATTCCACACTGAAATTCTTGTTATAAGTAAAATAGGAAGTACCTATATTATTGAAGTTCAGTGAACACCGTTTCCCATTACTTACAGCACTACTAAACTAACTGTTTTTGTTGAAAGTTTCCAGGCTCATTTTCTGGCTTAGACTAATTTTTTGTTTTAGCTAAATGGAAGGAAAGGTGTAAGGATTCCACAAAAATGGTTCAATCATTACTAAAAATTAAAGCAGAAGAAAACACAGCATACTATTCTTTTTAAGAACAATTTACTTACCTTTTTCCAAGAAAGAGAGAATGTTCTTACACTTGGAAGCAGCAATTCTGACATACAAAGAGAACAGCCCTTTACATTGGTCTTTTATTCATCCTCTAAAAATTCACCAAATTTGTCCAGGTTATAGCTATTTGAAAATTCACAGCTAACACCAGCTGTGGTTTGTTTCACTTTACCAAATCAACTTCTTAAAGACTCACTCTTCACTAGATATTTTCCAGGTGTGGGCACACAAATGCACTGCTGCTGATGGACTAAGCTTTATTCACCTCACCTGAAAGCTTTGGATCTTTGGCAAGCACTTTTGTGCACTTCAGAGCCTGATTTGATTGCTGAGTTAAACCTGAGGAAAGTAGAGAAAAATGAAAACTGAGACAAAAGGATTAAGGCAAGGATTAAGAGTAAGGAGGAAGACAACACCTGGATATTAGAATGTAAATTTAGAAACTAATCAGACAAGGAATGGCTCAGTAAAGAGACTGTGATTGAGACAGAAGACTAGGAATAGTAGTTGTGGGAGAAAATGAAATTACTTGAAGATGAATGAAGGGAAGTTGGAATTTACTACATAAATAAACAGAGGCACAGTAATAATGTATAGTCATTTGTGTTCAGTAAATACTAATTCAAACTGTAGCAGGTACAGATGCAGCTGGGCATCCTTCTCCAGAATTAAGATATGAAGGCAAAGTAGAAGGAAAAATAAGACAGTAATTGCATGTGACTCTAGAGAGGCATGCAGTACCTTCAGAATTTTTCTGGGAAATTTCTAGGGGAAAGGCAAGAAAGTGACATCTAACTCAGGTACAGGACAACTCTGCTAAAGAGCAAAACAGCAACAGTAGTTGCTGAAATGTTCAACTGAAAATGGACCCGACTAACACTCTTAAAATCCAGAGTCTAGCATGGAATTAAAGGACACTGACAATAAAAATATAAAGTAGTGTAAGTATACATTAAAGTATAAATCTTCCAAATGTCTCAGAAGTCAAGCATCTCTTTGTTGAGGTAGTTAAAGGTTCATTTTTGAATTGCCCAGTGAACAAACAGCATCTTCTACAGAAGTTAGTACTTTTTGTTGATATTAAAATTCATCAATAAATACAGTTTAATCATTCCAGTCCCATTTTTCACATTATAGTTCTAGTATTACTCCACTGCATGAGCACTCTTAGTGCATATTTTTGTGCATGTGTGCATATATATAGACAAGTATGTATATGTGTTTGTTTTGCCACTAAGAACTGGGAACGACTCCAGTTTGAAACAAATGAAATTGTTTTTGTTCCAGAACTATGATAGGAAATATCTTAAGCCTAGCAGCTATTGATTTAGATAGCAGCTTTATCTGCTGAATGGATGAAGGAAATGGGAGTGGTTAATAAGTGAGTAAATGTGAACTCTGTCCTGAAATCCATAAATTAATGCCTTTCCAGCTTTACACTATCACAAAGCCCTAGACCATATCTCAGCTTAACTCTTTTTGTCTTTCAGAGTATTCACATTCAGACCAGTTCAATGAAATCAAGAGCACACAGCACCGCACCATGTTTTACCCCAGTCGTCTCTGCATTTATTATCAAAGCGCTGAAAATGCAGTTGGTATTTTACAACAAATAAAACCACTGAGTTTTCTCCTCTATCAAGCACTTAAAATCTATTCTGGGCAAACAGAGTCATCATTTCACTTGACAGAAGGACCCCAGTGATCAAGATATCAGCAATGCAGAACAGGACAGACTTTTGACACAAACTTGGAAGAGGGAGCCAGAGTTGTTGCACAAGAAGTGGGAGAAAATATGAAAATGCAAAATGGTGTGGGAAAAGCAGAAAATAAGCAAGGAGTAGAGGAGCCTAAGGAATGGAGGACAGCAGGTAGGAGGCAGAGACAGCAGAGATGCAGGCAAAGAAATAACTGTGAAGAGCCTTGAGGGTCGGAACAAGTAATTCATGTTTAGTGAAAGTACGTAGATGCAGCCAGTGAAGGGCTGCAAGTGAGCTGAGGAAACATGTCAGTGGGAACAGACTGGTCAAAAGACACCATTTAACACTAAGGTGAGTGGTGTGGTCAACATACCTGAGGGATGGGATTGCCATCCAGAGGGACCTGGACAAGCTCGAGAAGTGGGCCTGTGCGAACCTCATGAGATTCAATAAGACCAAGTGCAAAGTCCTGCTCCTGAGTCAGGGCAACTCCCAATATCAATTCAGATTGAGGGATGAAGGCGTTGTGTGCAGCCCTGCTGAAAAAGACCTAGGAGTGCTCATGGATGAGAAGCTGGACATGAGCTGTCAATGTGCACTCGTAGCCCAGAAGGCCAATTGTATCTTGGTCTGCATCAAAAGAAGCATGGCCAGCAGGTCGAGGGAGGTGATTCTGCCCCTCTACTCTGCTCTGATGAGACCCCACCTGGAGTACTGTGTCCAGTTCCGGAGCCCCCAACATAAGAAGGACATGGACCTGTTTGATTGGGTCCAGAGGAGGGCCACAAAGATGATCAGAGGGCTGGAGCACCTCTCCTATGAGGACAGGCTGAGAGAGTTGGGGCTGTTCAGCCTGGCGAAGAGAAGGCTCCTGGGAGACCTTATTGTGGCCTTCCAGTACTTAAAGGGGGCTTATAAGAAAGATGAAGACAAACTTTTTAACAAGGCCTGTAGCGATAGAAGAAGGAGTAATGGTTTTAAACTAAAAGAGGGTAGACTTAGACTAGATATAAGGAAAAAATTTTTACAATGGTGGTGGTGAAGCACTGGAACAGGTTTCCCAGAGAGGTGGTGGATGCCCCATCCCTGGAAACGTTCGAGGCCAGGTTGGATGAGGCTCTGAGCAACCTGATCTAGTGGGGGATGTCCCTGCTCCTTGCAGAGGGGAGATGACCTTTAAAGGTCCCTTCCAACCCAAACCATTCTATGATTCTGTGAAATATAGTCCTTCTGCCAAGGGTACTTGGCAGGAAAAAGAGTTAGAATTATATATCTTTGTTTCCTTTTTAAATTACCAGTACAACCCCACCCAGCCTACAGGAAATACTAAACACCTTTCCTCAAGTGTACAAACAGAGCTCAGAAAGAGGAAAGGATCTCACAGCATTGATTTGGTAAAATACATGTATGGATCAACTGTATGTTTGTACAAACATTAAGGAAAACTTTTTCTCTTTTCACCTGTCATCTGTGGCCCAAGAACTCTTGTTAGCTAGCCTGGTGGGCTTACCCAAAGTCAATCATTCTTTCCATGGCCCTTTATACTGTCTTCCTTCTCAGCTGCTCTTCCTTCATGGTTTGATGACAGGTGCTAGTGGACTCCCTCATTTGGGCAAGAATGCCCATCTGCAACTTCTAACAATGTTGCTCTCTGTCCTGATTTGAGCTGCTACATGGCACTCACTTTGATGTCATTTCTCAAACACTGTGTCACCAGTCTGCTCCCCTATTTCAGTCCTAGTGCAATGCCACCCGCTCCAGCTATTGTCTCAGCTGGATGATGGGTATTGCCAGTGCAAAGTTGTATTGCACACAGTTGCTTTTTCCAGCACACCAAGAAGCAATAGACAAGTTTATTGTATGATTGAAGTGCCTTCAGCTCAATATATCCTGCCTATGGTGCATGGCAGTGGCTGCTTTTTGTGTTCGGGTGACTATTGGGAGGCAATGACCTAGAATGCCTCCAATGGTCCTTCTCCTTCTGTTCTTGGGTTTCACTACACAGGAGAACCCTAGCTGGATTCTACAGTCCTGAAAAGAGAGAAGTTGCTTCTCAGTTACTCTCTCTGATGGAGTTTGCTCTGAGTCTTTCTCAGCACAGACTCTGGAAATAATAATTTGTTCCTCCTTTGTTTAATTTTTGGAAGCCTTTCTCAGGAGGAATTTCTGTATCAAAGATTGCTTTTCTTCTGGTAGAGGCATGCTGACTTGTAATACAAATTAAAGTCTACACTGCAGAATGCTTTTTAAAAACACTAGAAATTAAAAACACTAGAAATTAAAACCAAACAAATAAACAAACAAAATGCCATGCGCCTCACTGTCAACACAAGTTAAAGTCCCGCAGTCTCACAGTTATGATTTGGCCATCAGATTGATGTGCAGTATGAGATCCAGAAGGAGAAAAAAACACAATACCTTTCTCAATCCCTACAAATCTTAAAAGATTGTACTAATCCTGTACCAGGGGCTGGACTCTTAAATGATTGGGGAGTCAGAAATGAGGATAAAGGCTATCCTGATGGTTCATAGATGCCTATACTCTGAAAAGAGCTATTTCATGTCTTTGCTGCATTTTTTTAATATTTACTTTTAGGCAAGCAGGGAGAAGTGTGTTAGTTTACTTCCTATCTAATCAGGAACCTCTTTCTGCAGGTACAGCAAGTATTTAGACTGTGTAAGGCTTGAAAGCCTCTTTTCTTTCTTATCATTAGATTTTTAATCATTATCAATCAGCATCAGTAAGTCATTAGCAAACCAGTCAATATTCATATTCATTTTTGCCAACTGTTTGGTTACGATTAGATGGTATCTTGAGCTTTTATTTATACATGTTTTTTTTTTTTGTTCAGATTATTGTGTCCCATGACCCATGCTAGCTCTTTAACAGTATTACTAATGCATGGGGGGCTGCTCCAAATAGTGCATTCGATGGATCTTCATGGATCCTGCAAGAAAATTGGCTGGAGAGCCATACAGCAGGCAGGAATAGTTTGCATCTGATTACAACTCATGTGGGTGGCCAATTTTCTAAAGAAAGGCAAGTCTAAATCCCAGAACTGAACAAGATCAGGCTTTAGGGAATTTCAGATTTGGCTGTTGCACAGTCTGCCAGAATCACTCAGAAAGGACGCTGGGTTTTGCCCGAGTTCTTCCCTTTCTCTCTAAAAAGATTTCTCAGCATTTAAATATTAGATATAAACTTAACCAGAAGCAGCACAGGCAAAGAAAACGTGCAAGTGTAGCTACAGAGAACTCTAGTGTGAAAGCTGACGTTACAATCTGTAATACTCAATCATTGCTTATGGAAGGGATCAGACAGAGGCAGCCCAGAACAGTTCTGACTATTGGCAGGTTCACAGCACACTAAATGTTAAGTCAAAGGAAACACAACATTGTTATCTAAAACACACAAAGGGCATGAACTGATATGGATAATGGCAAATAGACTATATAAATAATCTTAAGAAGATATTAAAAGCCAACACTTATATGCAGGCAATGAAAAGTGAGATATAGTGTTGTTTGCCATTCCCTTTCAACTGGACTGGAATGGAAACTAACTTATTTCCCCACTCCTTCCTTCGACATCAATAGCAGAGATTTCACCAGTAGCTTACCAGTGCTGCTGGTAGTCACAGTGTAGTTCTCATTGCTTAGCTGAACCCACACATCTGAGTGCTAACAAACACTACTTTCCCCACAATCCAGCATACATAGCAAGAGAAAATGAGCAGCAACACTTCCACTCCAGGCTGATGGAAGGCGCAGCAGTTCCCATTTTGTGGTGAGGATTTCTTGGGTGCTCTACCTTCCCTCAACACTTTGAAAAGCTGTATTCTGATACTAACATCTTATTTCTCCTCACTCTTGTCTTCTCGCTGTTAGAGAAAATTCTTGGCATCTCCTCTCCATCATTTCTCCCTGGGGAGAAATGTATGCATTGTTGAAGTCAGGTAGAGTTTGGACCCCACTATGTTAGATACTGTAAAAGGAAAAGAAAGAGAGAGAGAGAGATTTTTTTTCCAAAAACTTTGCAGAATTTTATAACATTTTCTCCAACAGCTGTAGCAAGAGAAGAGATTCAATCCTTTGTCGCTGCTTCTGGAAAAGAGCAATGAAGCAAGACAAATAGTTCCCCAATTTTCCCTGTCTTGTATGTCCTTTCTATGAAACTTGGCTCTCCAGGGTTCAGGTCACGTTTACATAAGGTATAGAAGCCTGACATTAATTACCATTTCATAAGTAAGTCTCAGTACCATTGACTGAACAAAAATGGATGTAGTAGTCCCAAGAGAAAAGGGAAGGTTTCCAGGAGCTGGAAACATTTCTTATTCAAAGTCTAATACAGAAGCCTAGGTCTATTCATTGTCATTCATCCTCTAAAGCAAATATAATGAGCATTACTCTTTTCTTACAGTGACACAAATGAGTGTGAATTGACTGACATTAGTAGAGCTACTTCTGGTATAAGATTCAAGTCAAATCCAGTCTATGCTCTTGAAGCATAATAAAGTTCTCCTTATTTTAGACTAGGACATAGCTACAGTATATCAATTAACATCTGTGACATGTGTGAATTTTAACAACGAATATTTGCATAAATGCAGTTCTCTCCTTCATTTTGTGACTGGCACACAGCAACGTTACAGCTAATAGCAAGAGATTAATTTCCTCTTCTCTCACGTAGAAGTCAATTGCTATAGGAAAAAGAAATACTACATCTAAGAGATCCGTGCAGAGAAGAAAAAGGGTGGGTTTTGCTGTTGGTTTGATGTATTTTAATTTTTAAAAAGAAACTAAACCAAAATGCAATTGCTGCTCTGTTCATGGATTTTTATTAATAAACTGCTGATGCTGCTGGCACCTTGCTTCTGTTATTGAGATGAGTCCTTCCAGCTTCCAACTGTGCTGGTGTTTTCTCTTGGGAAGGGATATGGTCTACAAGAGTTCCATTAGCCTAAAAGAGAAACATCTGCTTGGAGTATGGAGCAATCTATTGGCCGAACTTAGTAGGTTAACTGCAGCTGGTCAACTCTGCCCTATCTTGTGTGCGTCATGGAGACCAAAATGAATTAACATGTACTGTTTTTTAGTGGATTCTTTAAAGGAGATATGATTCAGATTAAAAAGATGATTATGTTGGCCATTTTCCTTTAACATAGCATTAAGTTACAAGTGTACATTTTCCAGAAAGACAATACTGTTGAACTATGAAGAAAGAACAGACAAGTTGTTATTGCTTTTTTTACTAGATGTGGAATTCTAAGTGACTGCATCCAAAACCAGGCTAGAAAATTACCAGGGTGGGACTACTTGAATGTTGTTTTAGCTCTAAAGCATGTCAGTGGCCACTAGTTGTAGCACTGAAAAATAACATTGCCAGTAAATCAAGAAAATTCTGTTCACGCAATTTGGAATTGCCTCTGCATCATGAGGTGCTTAATAGGTTCTGTTCCATATTAAAAAATCCTATGGCACAGTCTCTGCTTCCTATGAAACATTAGTCAGACAGAAATGTGATTTTTTCAATGAGATTCTTTCTAACTTAATGGTAGAGGTAGCCTTAAAGTAGATCTACAGATTTTAATTCCATAATTCGTAATTCACAAATGTCTTATTCAATTTTATAACAATGAAACTCACTAAAAAAGCAGCTCTGTAAAAATAGAACTCACTTAATTTCTCTGTTACAGTGCTTTAACTACACCAGTTACACCAGTGTGTACACTTAATAGTTCTGGTTATGTCTGTGGTACCTTGATAATGTAGATTGTTTTAATAAGGATAAAAAGGATGGAGGGACAAAATAGTGTTTATATCTGCAAGTTTGCTCTGCACTGGTTATCTGTGTGGTTATGCTGCAACCCATACAGAGGCTTATTTGTTTTGCTACATATAGATGCTTTTAAAAGTTGGTTTGGGATCCATTGATACGGAAAAAAATATTACTACCTGCATGGCTTTTTTCCAGAACATACAGGAGAAAGAAATTACTTCTGGGGAGCAAATGTGAATTTCCATATACTGCCATAAAAATCCTGATTTTGTTTATATAGAGCTCCAAAGATTTTCTCACTGCTTCTTCCCTGTGGATATAATAGCAGCATGTTATCTTAGGCCTGTCATGCACAACTTTCACACCCAAATAAGTCTTCCCTAATTCCATGTCAAATGACACAAAGAACATAGTATTAAAAACAAGTTCCCTCTTCATTTCACCCTGTAAAAATTACAGTCCCTCTAAGAACAGTAACAGGAGTATAATAAGCTGGGAGTGTAAATACACATGTATTTTACAGAAGAAAGTTTTATATGCAGAAAATGCAATCAAAATAACCTGTTCTAAAAAGACACTTTGTGAGTCAATCCAGTAGAGAGAACAGAAGTTCTGTGATCTGTGGAGGAAGGACAGACCAGCACTTGTTTTCATATTTTTCGTGTTGCTAGTGGTATCAGGAAGAAAATGTATCACTTTAACATCGTTTTTAAGATTAATTAGTCTATTGCAATTTTCTTAACTATTACTTTTAGCAGAAGTAGCACCATTTGCTCTCAGCTCAATACTTGGATGGCTTAGTGTCAAACCCTCAAACAGCTATCAGGTTGTTTGTCAGACTACAAGATATGCTCTATAGTCTTCAATTTCAGAATCTCATTCAAAGCTGTTTTGGATTATATTTCAGGTTCCAGTGCATTTGCTCAGGCTTGTCAGCATCGTATTATATATTCTTTAAACCAAATCTTCTCATTTGATTCTATTTCTCCTTAAAATATTTTTTCTTTCTTTTATTTTATCAAGGATACAAATGGTTCTAGTTATCTGCCTTAGTTTATCTTAATAAAGCCAGTATACTGGTGTTGAAGAGTTTGCTAACAAACCTATCCTGACACTGTGGGGCCCTAGTCCATCTCTTACTACTCTCGAAGCTTCGAACTATGATGTAGCTGTATTGGATGATAACCACCCTTGCATTTTCCCTGGATTTGTGAATGACTCAAGACACAGACTTCAGGAGACAGGACATAACTCTGTTCTTTTACCTGTAGAGTCCTGTTAATATCAGGACACTGATATTAATTTTAAAAAAGATAACTGTAACCTAAGAGTAAAAAAAAAAGAACCATAGTAGAACTAGCATATTTTAGTAAAGAAATATATTTTTTGCTAACATTTTCTTGGTACAAGGAGACATTTTGTCCTATCCAGCTGGAAGAAGCAACTGCTGTTCTGTAACAAGGGTAACCCTGAAAACACTGAAAACATTTGGAAGCAAATTTCCATCGAGTAATGTGGTATTTGAATTTGGATTTTGGTTTCCTTTTTTCTTCTTTTCTTGTACAACTCAGTCCAACCTATCCAATTCAGTGGGTGTCAGAGAGGACAGTCTCACAGACTACAACAAAAAATTATTTGCCCCTCTAGGGACTCCAGCAATAATGGCCTAATAGTTTTTGCTCAGCATGCACGTAAGGAAACTCTGGCTGATGATTTAGATGTTGCCCAAGTGAAAAGTAAGTGAAGGATTCTGTCAAATTAACTTTAGTTTTATTCTTTTAATTACTATTTTTTAAGCTCTTGAGAATCAAGAACAGGACATCAAAAGCTACTTTGTAAAAACCTTGACAAGGCTTCAAGATTTGCCTCTGATAGAACATCTTTCATTCACATCATCAGGCTTTCTATTTGTAGTTTCAATTGTGTTTGTCTAGGCCAGATAAAGCATTATTATTATAATTTTATGCAGAAGAAAACTGTGGCAGAATGCTGTGAAGAGATTTGCCCAGGTCCTCACAGAAAACTATCTTCAGAACTGAGAACACTCACTGATGGCAAAACTCAACATCTCTCCATGAAACGTTTTTCTGCTGTTAACAAAATTTTGAAAATTGGCATCATGCACTATTCTTGATCTCATTTCCTCTTGGAAAAACACAGGCAAATCATGCTAGTAGTAAAAGATCTTGGAAAATTAATAAAACCATAAATCAAATAAACTCCTGAAAAACAAACTGCGAAAAATCCTAGGAAGATTAAAGAAGCATGAATTTGCGGAAAAAAAAAAGTTCTGAGAACAGTAGGTACTTTTCAGTTTTGCAGCAAATTTTTTATAACCAGAAATGAAACTGCTGTTGGACATCATAGAATATTATTATTGGATGCTGGATGCTGTGCTCACACTCATTGGATGGCCTGCTCTGGCAGGCAGGTCTACACAGTGGCCAGAAAGTGTCAATGCAGCGTGGATGCTAGCAAATGCGAGCGCAAGTAGAGTGCAGAGTTGTTCATGTACTCCCAGAGACATGTGCCACCCAAACTGGAGTGCACATCATGATAGTTTTGTCTGAAGCACCTATAACCAGGCAATCTTGGGAATGTTGTTGCATGTTAGAGTCACCTTGACTGCAGGGTAGGTGTACAGGGTAAGAGTGCCACATGAGTCAGCTTGATGACAGTGACTTGGAGCACTTGAGGAGCAGGATAATCAGGTCTGTCTAGGAGGCCATTCTGAAATGGTCTGTGAAAATATAAAGCATACTTCCCTCGGGATAATATTAGGAGTGTGGGATGGCATTCCCTACTGAATTTTTTCACAGCTGGTGTTGCATTAAGTTATTTGCTTATAAACATCACAATTAGAAAATACAAATTTTGAAAAAGAGGATGAGATGTGATGAGTACTTGTATTGCTAGCACCAAAGAGAATCAACTTTCATTTCGGTAAGAGTAGAGTCTGGCACCTAGAAATCCTGCACATAAATGGAACATAATATCCATGGCCTGTCAAGTCCAAAACTATTTCTTGCCAAGATGCCTAAGCTTCATGAAAAAAGATACCATTTTTAAAAGGTGCATTCAAACACAAAGGTTTAAATTATTATCCTAGTAGGCAAAGGACTATTTTTGAAGCTTAGAGCACTTGCTTCAATGTGATATTTGTAATTCTATATATTTTTGCAATATCATAGAAATTCTGCACTAAAACTTCTTAGAATTTAAAGAGATATACGTTTTCATCACAAATTCCGTTGGTGCATAAATACTGTTAAATGCATACTGCCCAAACACAAGTAAGCAGGATACTCACAAAATAAAACTGTTACTTTCTGATCATAAAATAACACAAAAGCCAAAGGATAAGTATAAAATGTGGACTATGCAGTGGTAATGAAAATATTCATTGCAGATTCCTCACTTTCATATTGATTAACGTTTTGGTCTCATGAGTGGTCTCAGGAATTCAGTGCATTATAATTGACTATGGGGCAAAATATATTAATGTGACTCACAGTGGCAGTATTTTGCCCCAAGGATGTGAGGCAAAATACACAGAAGTCAGTGGAAAGATTGCAGTTGACTTTAATGGGCTTTGGACTGAGTCCATAGCATGTGAGGCATATTCACCAACATCAGCCAACTTCAGTTAACTTTGTAAAGACTCTTTGTGGAGGAGTTGTAGACCTAGATGTAAAATACACTTCTGGTTAATATAAAAGATGAAGACATTACTGAAATACATGCCATCGAAAGACATATGTACAAAAAAACTCCAAGAAGTTTTAAGTTTTCAGCTACCCACTCTCTGGGGAGACCTGCAAGATTCCCAAGTGATCTACCATGAAGCAACAGATAAAACATAAAAATGTTTTACTCTAGCAATTCTGTGTGACATATGAACCCTTTCTTTTAACAGACATCCTCTGAAGATCAAGTAGTTCTTTTGATGTTTATTGACAGTCAGTTCAGCTTCCAAATGAAAATATGGTTGTTAGGATTAGTAAATTTACTCTGCCATAAATCTCCAGATTATAGGTAGGAGAATGAAATGGCAAACAAATACTGAAAAGGTCAAAAGCCCAAACGGATGAAACATATATATCACTTACCTCTGGATTCACATTGTCAACATTTTAGAGGAACAGTAACTATGTTGCTGCTATTAATGTTTAGCACAAAAATGGAGTTTCTGTTTTCCTGTGTTGCAATGACAGTTCTTCAAGAATTCACCTCCAGAACTAATGCTCCAGGTATTTTCAGAATCTTTAGTTTTGTTATCTCTCACTGTTAAAAAGTGCAATGACTGAGTCAGAAACATGATTATATATTGCTCTAAAGTCCAGTGATTTTTTCCTGGAGAACAGTAACATCTACAATGTATTTAATTAGACAAATCAGATGCTAGCATATGACAAAAATACAGTGGCACTCAGTCAAGAAAATGTGCCCAATAGATTTCCTTGAAAGGAAAATGATACCGAGATCAGTTCTAGTTCACTGCAAATCTTTGTAAGCAGGCAATCAAAAGCTGGCTCAGCTACTTTATGAGGAAATTCATGCATTAATATATTGCACTATTAATTTTATTTCGGAGAGGGATCATATCCCAGAAAGCTACTCTTGAAAGAATTCTTCAGTTTCCTTCCTATTTTGCCTCTGAGCAATGTTGTTCAAATCTTCATGTAACCAATACTCATTCTGCTGTGTAAAGAAAGGTAACAGAGCAGAAAAGTGAAGCTTCTCTTTGTCATTCAGTTGTATCTTGGCACTGTCATAGACAAACCTTTATTTTACAGTCTCATACTCAAGGGTTAAATCATGTATCTTGGTGTCTTCCGACATAACAGGTCACAAAGTAACCTAAAAACCTGAGCTGAAAGAAAGCAATTATAAGTCACCTAGCCTTGGCTGTCAGCCATTTATCCAGATGCTCAGTGTGCCGTGTCTGAGCACCCCACAAAGGTTAATGTAGTCTTTCAACACCTCTGTTCAGGAGTAGGCTCATTTTCTAAGTGCGGAAGCAATCCAAGGAAAAACAAATTCCTAGAATCATAGAATCATAGAATAGTTAGAGTTGGAAGGGACCTTCAAAGGTCATCTAGTCCAACCCCTTTGCAAGGAGCAGGGACATCCCTGACTAGATCAGCTTGCTCAGAGCCTCATCCAACCTGGCCTTGAATGTTTCCAGGGATGGGGCTTCCACCACCTCTCTGGGCAACTCGTTCCAGTGTTCTACAACTCACATTGTAAAAATTTTTTTCCTAATATCCAATCTAAATCTACCTCCCTCTATTTTAAAACCATTACCCCTGGTCCTATCACAACAGGCCCTACTGAACAGCCTCTCCCCATCTTTCTTGCAGGCCCCCTTGAGGTACTGGAAGACTGCTATCAGGTCTCCCCGGAGCCTCCTCTTCTCCAGGC
>JAAGAY010137241.1:77378-126900 GCA_011801015.1 Ardeotis arabs | reverse complement strand
GGCAAATAAAGGTATCGTTTTCTGCACAGGTACATTCATTAGGTGGAGTCCAATTTTCTGTCAGGGAATTAGGAGAAACAAAAGGCTTCGTGTAATATTATGTCAAAAGGCTTATTGTGATTCAGAAGAAAGCTTTAGATGTCACTCTGGCTTATGACATGTTATTGTCTTTTCCTTTTTGGTGAAATACAGCAGTGAGCTGGAATTATTGTGTTAGCAATGTGCCTTGTCCTGTAGTGATCTTTTCCCCTTGAAATATCTTTGTGAGCTGAAATGTCTGGTTGTAATAATGGCCCATTACAGTAATAATATTGTCAGGCCAGGTACATGACTGACCACTTGATGCTGTTGTAACTGTCCTTGTCATGTCATACTATGTCCAGGTGGAGACTGGTGACAAGTGGTGTCCCGCAAGGGTCCATACTGGGACCAGTGCTGTTTAACATCTTCATCAATGACACAGACTGGATGTAAGGAAGAATTTTTTTTATGGTTATGGTGGCGGAGCACCGTCCCAGGTTGCCCAGAGAGGTGGTGGATGCCCCATCCCTGGAAACATTCCAGGCCAGGTCGGACGGGGCTCTGAGCAACCTGATCTGGTTGGAGATGTCCCTGTTCCTGGCAGGGGGGTTGGGCTGGGTGGGCTTTACAGGTCCCTTCCCACCATTCTGTGGGAATCACCATTCTGTGATTCTATGATATTAATCTGATTATTTCTGTTGTGCTTTATGTTTATGGGGACACCACGAAACTCTGAGGCAGTCACAGTGTATTTAGCTTCCCCCATTCATCAGCGGGGATGTTTTTCTTTACTCTTCTGATGTTGTAATTTGTTGAATAAGAAATTCTTGCATTATTATTTTAATATTATTTGAACAGAGATAGAATTTATAAAAAAAATACAGACCTGCTATTTATGAAATCAAGTTTTAGACTCTGGACCCAACTTATTTCTAAGGGATATTTGTCTGCTTGGTACAAAACAGAGCAGTTTAAGACAGAGGACTGGTCTCCTTCATGATTAATCAGCTCTTCCTCAGGAGGTGAAAGTCTCGTAATGGCTGGACTTCAGGCAAAGACGTGAATCAAAGTCCTGCTTTTCAGGTGAACTTGTCCCTCAGTCCGTGCTGCTGGAGCGGTCTGGGTGGCGTGGCTTACCTGAATGCACAGACAGCGGGAAGGACGCCGCAGCCTTGTGTGGGCTTCCCTCCCAGTGGCAGCAACTGTTTAATTATGCAGTGCTTAATTATGCATCAACAAAAGTGTTGATCTTTCTGTGTGGGAAACCCTCTAGGCACATAGGTAAGCCATTCTTCTGCTGTTTTGGGCAGAAAAAGACATGCAATTCAGGTCTTACACAACCTGCATAGTGTGCTAGCCACAGAATGGGAGGGTCAACTCACCTGTGGCTTTCACTCTGGTTTTGTTTCCCCCCAGCCAAAATCTTGGACAACAGAAGTTCAACAGAAGCTTTAAAATAGTTTTGTGATGATAAAAAATACATTTGTAGCAAGTTACCCTTCCCTGAAAAAGATCCGTTTGGACCTAATCTGTAGGACGTAAGTCCATGCAGAATAACCTGCGTGCAGCAGCAATGCTGTGGTACTCAAAGTCAGGAAACCCACAGTTAAGGTTGGCAACGTAAATGCCATCCCTGATTGATGCTGTTTGCTTAGAGCTTTGAAAGTTAGCACATTACTTAGTTGTTAGCACTTACATTCTGTTATAAAAAGAAATCGCTTATATCAGGCTAGAAAACAGCTTCATTTTGAGCTCTGTTGTGGATCCTCTGTTCTTGTTTTCAGTGCATGAAGTATCCGAAAAGCTGCCTGGTTGCTCTTTGGGGACCGACTGCACTCCTCTATCCACATGGGAAAGATCAAAATCACGGATAATAAATAAAACCTGGATAGTATGGAGCTTAGTGAGAGCATGGAGAGAGAGTGGTAGCATCCGCACGGTACTTCCCAGTACTCTGGGTTGCTGGTGGGCTCCTGTTCTCTGTCACAGTCATTTCTTGGACTTAATGGTTAATGGTAGATTGAGATGGGAGAAAGATGTACCTAAAAAAAGAAAGTAGGAGGTGCTGCACCTTAGGAGAAAAGCCCACTTGTTTAAATAAATGTGTCTCTTAAATCTAAGGACCTCCACAGAGCTTGTCAGGGGCCAAAAGATGATTTTGGGTCTGGAAGATACAGCTGGTCTTCAGGTGGTAGCATAGTTTGACATTCACAAATCTGTTACTCCCGTACTGGAAGTATTTTTGGAAGTAAATGAAAAGATTTTGGATTTTCTGTCTGATTTTTATAGGCATTGCAACTTTCTGCAGTATTTGAAGCAGAGTTTTGATCAACATGACTGTTATTTCCCTCCTTCCCCCATAAGTCGCTGTTACAGTCTTTCATGCTGTTGTTTTGACATCAATGGGAAGCTATACCTTAGCACAGTTTCCTGTATATTGTATTCTTTTTCTTTTGTGCTCTAAATCTTCCCTATGGTTTTAGTTATATGCATTACAGAAATGCTGTTTGAAAAGCTAGAGGTCTGTATTTATGTCAGCGCCAGCTTTAAAGAGCTAAGTTTGAAAAAAAACTATTTGGAAAGAATTTTCTCCTTATTTTGGTTCTGTGTTTCTCTGATTGTGTCGCCTGCTGAGAAAGGGGAGAGAACGCTCTCTCTTTACTGTACCTAAAGCTGTGCAGCCAAGAGGCCCTTCCTTCCCATCACAGCTAGTTTCCAGTGCAGTTAGATTGTAGCCTTCAACCCTGACTGTGTAAAAGTGGGAAAGGAATATCTTCAACACCCTGAAGAGATGGTACAAACGGTAAGTTCTGGGGGAAAGGCTTCACTGTGGTGCCTCGTGGAGGAGGAGGTTACTATACGGAAGGTATCCCTTGGATTTGCATCTCCTGCCCGCATATGTGGCGTCTTGGTGGCACCGCTGGAGAAGAAATCTGTGTTGGGAGCTGCCTGATGGTGACTCTCCTTGGAAGTGCAGGATTGTCTTAGCAGAACACCTCCTTTCCCTGGAAATGAAAGAAGCTATTTTTAGGGACTTGTAGTAGTGGTTTGGCTGGGGAAGGTAAGTGAAGCTCAGGAAGGGAAATATCTTCTGGTCTCCTAAGGGTCTTTTTTTTTTTTTTTTTTTTTTTCTTAAATTTTTTTTTTTTCTTTTGTCCCAAAGGCAGTGAAGCCCACTTCCCTGGATGTGCCAGTAAAGAGGACGGAAGGGAAAAGTCCATCAAATAAATTATTTGTATCTGTATCACTTCTAATGGTTTTTTACAAGATAAATAGTGACCAGTTTCTGGAAAAAAGTGTGCTTCCTCCTTCCCCAGTGCAGGATTTTATCTGCCCTTCGAGGAGACCAGTGGTGAGTGCTTCTCAGCTCCAGAACTGTGCCAGTATTGACAGCTTTGTATCGTGTGACTTAATCCAGCTGAACTGGCTCGCTTTAATGAGGGTTAAACTACTTGAACTTGCAATTTGATAAAAAGAGAGTAATGATTCAAGAGAATAATGATTCTTCTCCCCAGTTGAACAATACTGCTTTTTGCACGCTTGCAAAATAGAAAGGAAGAGAAACCTCAGATCACCTTCAGCCATCCTTTTTGTGGAACATCTCCCATCTTCAGAGCCGGGTGGCTGGCTGGGTGCCTTGCCTCTGGCTACCCTGCATGCTCCAGTTAGAAGGAGAAAATGAAAATTCTCCTCTGGTACCTGGAAGGGAACTTCCAGGTCTGTGGGCAAGCTGCCTTTGAATCTTTTCCTCTCCACATCTTAAAAAATGAATGCAAACCCCTGAGGTTTCTGGATTAAAAATGAGAAGGTGAGGAATAATGAAGGTGAGCAAGCTGATGTTTTTACTTGAAGAGAGTGTCCATCCCAGAAAGTCTGTTGAGAGTAATGTAGACATGGCTGCTTTTGCCTGTGGGACGCAGAAATGATTAAGGTAGTGTGCTGAGATCCACAGGACCTGTAACTAGAACTGTAAAGGATGCTTCCCCCGTCTGTTCTCCCCCTTCCCTCTCTGTTGCTCTCTCTTCATTTTTTTCTTCGACTGAGACACTGAACAAATGCAGCAGTTGTCATAACTGGATGATTTCTTTAGGCTTGACTAAAGGGTTCAAGCCATCTGTGATCCTGTTAGGGGAGTAATGGGCAGAAGAGTACTATTTTATTGTGTATATTCAACTTAAAAAATTCAACACAGAAGAGAAATATATGTTTTCTTACAGTTCCTCCTTGGCAGAAGCAGGCTATTATTTTTGCATGTTGTACAGATATATTTTTTAGAAGAATATAGCAAGGGGAGAAGAACTCTTTTTAAAAAAAAATATTTGGCAGAAATCCTTTTTCATCGAAATGAGTAGCAATCGCTCGCAGTCCTGGGCAGGTGGGATAATAAAATGATACAGCAAGGTTTGAAACGGGGCTGGGGAGTTATGGAGACAGAGGGAACGCCTCAGATCTTAAGGACAATGCAGATGTACTGACAGCTGAAAAAAAAAAATAATTTGCAAACAGTTGTGTAGCTGCTTCTCTGAGTCCAGAGTGTAGTGGCCGCTCTAGAAAGGGAGGATCTGTTGAGAAGGTGGTGCTTTGTGTTATCTCTGTCCTACGATCGACTGAGTTATATCATGCAAACAGATGTTTGTGCATCTGAGTGTAGCAGTGGGTCCATGTAAACAAGTGATCCTACTTAATCCTTACATAATGAAGAGCAATTCCACCTGGAAAAGCTTAACTTTGGCACACAGCGATCTAGATTACACCCGTAGCAGGCATTAGAGGGCTGATAAATTGCTGTAGCTTTCCATACTTTTCCCATTTATCTGAACACTGAAGTCCAGGGATGGATGAGCTTCAAAGGAGTTTCTTACCAACTTTTTGTTACACGGGCTACAGAAACTTCCTAGGCTCCTTTATTTTGAGATTTTTTTTTTTTTTTTTTTTTTTTTTTTCACATCACCTCATAACACAGAAATGTCTTGTATCTTCTTTAGTGGAGCCACAGGCTCTGAGCAGAAACTCCGTGACTTCCCCGCAGGAGCTAAGGCTGTGGAGGTAAGAATGAGTGCGCTGTGAGTTTCTAAAGCGTGTCAGTGTTTTGTAGCGCTGGTTTTTGTGGTGGTCTTGGATAGATATTTGTGACAGTCCTGAAGGCGTGGTGCGTAAGGATTCATATACCTCAAGACTTGGAAGCTTAGTATTTGGAACTTAGAGTAACGACTTGAGGACTGGAAAACTTATTCTTGTTTTTATTTACTTTTCCTAAATAGATCACGTTGGTTTTGAGTGTCCAGTCTGAAATTTGTGCCTTTGTAATGTTTGTCTCCAGTAAAACTTCACTAAATAGGAATTTGTTGCAAGTATTGCCTGCGTGGCTCATGCGATCAGAGCACAGAGGTGGGACCAAAAGTAGGTAGCAAAAAACCAAAATAATGGTGGGGCACAGCAAGGAGCTTTGGATGCAGCCTCTTCCTTGGATGAAGACATGACTTGAAGTCAGTTCAGTTTCCTGACGGGTGAGGTTTGTAGAGAAACAAGAGGCTTAGTTTTGGGCAATATTATTCTTAGCTTTCCTAGTATTTGCTAAGAAGCTGTGGATGTGAGCTGCTCTCAATTTTCCAGCTCTGAGTGGAGTGGCATTGTGCTCTTCGGGGCTCAGCCCGTTGCCATGGATTCTAATCAAGGTTTTAATGGGTATTTTTTGATGCTTGCATTTCAAGGAGGGATAAATGAGCCTAGTCTCTGTGAAAACATCTTGTCTGTTGTTTTTATTGGGAGGATTTGCTCCAAAGCAAGCAAGATAAAGGCCTCTTGACTATTTTGGCCTAAAATAAGTGTTCTCCTCTCTCTCCTTTTATCTGGGTTGGCTAATAAGCCAGCACTAAAGCCTTCCCTTGCTCAAGCATCTCTGTTTCTATTTTATGTTTAATAACAGTACTATTATTTGTAACCTGACATTTTTTATATTAACTTTTTTTGTGCACAGCTGTCTCTTTTCAATTTGCTTTTTAGTTGCCTTGGCTTGTACTGGTAATAACTTACCCGTCTGATATGCGTGCCAAACCCCTTTGGTATACTTCAGCCACCTACTCTTAATCCTAAAGAATTTGTTGCACAGACAATGAGATATTCATTTAGTATGATGGAGAAGGACTTACATTTAGGCAGAGTCGTATACTTTAACTGGGCAGAAGTTGTTCATTGTCTTCACTGAAGAGCTGCATCGGGGCAAAGCAGTTTTGGTTTGTATTTTCCAGAATGGCCTGCATACGGCCTCAGCTGCAGAAATGGGACTGTAAGAACCCACCTCCTTTTTGCCTGTAACTACTTATTTAATATTAATGGTTAAGCACATATTTAGGCATTGAGATATTGTGTTATATAATTTTTTTTACTGCTTAACGAGGTATTTTGAGCATATTGCCTATGTGCTACTGAAGACAGCATGTTGGATTTAAGTGGACATTTTAGATTGAAGGTTTCTCTTTGGGAGGGTGTCGGTCTGTCTTCCCGGTTGAGTCTCTGTGAGAGAGAAGAGTGTGTTTAGCTCTTCCTGCTTCCCTTATCTCTATTTATTTTTAGACAGATGGAGTTGCACGTTCCGGCTGCGGCACACATTCCACAGTGACTTCTTGTTCCTGCAAAATGGCTAATTAAGTGAGAGACAACTCGGGCAGGAATGATTTACGCCACGTGAACACGACTCAGACTTGAGAAAATACCAGCAGATTCTGCCAAACTGTCAAGTTATCAAGTTGTTTGCTTTTTGCCAGGCTTCATCAGCTATCATTATCTTCGTGGTCTGGCTGAAATTCTTTAATTTTGGCGGAGTGTGAAATCAGTCTCTGCTTCTCATTTTCTTTCTTGACTTCTTCCATTGGTGTTAGCCTGACTCAATGCAGGCTGGTGATTGATAGCAGCAGAGAAGTGATGCTCACCAGCTGAATACGCAGCCCTGTGCTGCAGAAGATACTGTCTTCCGTCATCAGCATTTCCAGTCTCAGAATTTGGAAGGCACTGGGGAAACTGAGAAAGCCCGGCCTGCATCCTTAGCCTCTAGGAGCCTGCTGTGGTTAAGTCAGGTTGCATCTGTTGAGCCAATTTGCAAGTTAAGTGACTTAAGTTAAAACGTCTGTCTTTTAAAACTCTATCCTCACTTGATCAGGATGGTTTTACATTATTATGTTGTACCATGGGGAGAGGTAAGCTCTTACATGTAGGTTTTCCTTCACATAAGAAAAGATGTTTGTAAAATCTCCCATGCTAAATGTCTGAGCTTTCTCTGTCTGGATGTACAGATGCTTTCCTTGCTGTCTTCTCCTGCCTCTTCTCCCTTTTGATGAAAGGCTTGTGTTTCTGTGTCCTTTAACTGATGCAATTGATCTCGCTAAGGAGAAAAAACCAGCAAGCTAACAGGGCAAATGAAGACGGATGTGGAATACGGAGTTGTGTGACCGGACGTGCAGCGTGCTGCTCACCAAGAGGTGTGCAAACAGCGGGGAAGGACGCTCCCAGGTTGTCATGCGTGTATCTACAGCACAGCATCCTGTACGCACTAAAGCAAGGCTACGCAGGCCTGAAAACGGTAAAATCTAATTAGGTAGCTATTTAGGTGAAATAGTGGCGAGTTTGAGAGCATTTCTGATGAGCTAGAGTACAGAATGCTTGCAGTCCATCAAACAGAGGTCTACACAAGACGCCCACGATATTCTATAGCAGGCAGTGACTAGACACAGGAGTAATGGCTTGTGTGCTCACTTAAGCCTTAAAGTGCTGCTTTTAGCTATTTTTGGCTGCGTGTGAGTGCCTGGCAGGGGGAGCGCGTACTGCCACCAATTGCTGGGGCTTTGCACAAGCAGCTTCTGGGAAGAGCAAGTGTGCGTTGCTTGCCACGCTCAGCTGCTTGCGTTCCTGAAGCTTTCCTAGCAATAATAAACAGCACAACTAATATCATCATGATTTATGGAGTAAGCCAGAAACCCTCACGTGAGTTACAGCCTTGATGGCTCCAGAGCGAACGCAATTATTCTTCTACACATAAATACGCGATGCTGTGCCCATCAGTTATGCTGCTTCTGAAGCCTTGGGAATAAAGAAGCACGTGGAGTTTGGAATATCTCAGCTGAAATGGCAAAAGGAATCTCATGCCAGGAGTCCCCAGAAACGGGTTAGATGTGTTTCTACTTTGGGTAATCTCCTGCATGCTCTCAGACAGGAAGCAGATGGATAATGTGATGGGTGAAGAGACAGCATTAAGCACCTATATTTTAAACAATAAAAGGTCTTTTAAAATTTTTTTCCCCCCCTTAACAGACAGCTATTGTGTGCTTCACATCTCATTATTCGTAGCAACCTTCCTGAACAAGATATTTCTGTGTGAAGAGTGTTTTTTAAGGGTGTCATTATGAATTTCTTAAGAAAACTCTGGAATTGTAGGCTATATGCTAGAGCATCACACGTGGTTGTCATTCCCAGTGATTTTTAATTTCAAAGCCTCACATTTACTATAAAATCCTCAAGAACACAAAGGGCTTTGTTTGTAATGAAGTGCTGCCCACTAGATGAACTTGTTTAAGGTCTGTAAGGTTTCTCACTTTGCTGTCTTCTGCTGTAGAAGTGCTGACTGACACCCCCAGAATGAATTAAGCAGCTTTCAGGCAGTAACATTGCAAGTCACCTTGCTGCTTTAAATCTATTTCGTAAACCTCCTTCAAATTTCTCTTGCATATCCTTAGCTTGAATGTGGGACCGGAGAGACATTTAAGTCTTCACCTGTCATTGTAGACAACTGTCTTAATTGAATCACCTGGTGGCAGCATGAAAAATTTGGCATTTTTCTTCTGCTGTTACTGTTTGTGATGGCTGAATCTCTTCCAAAGTTTCAGTTTGAGCAAGCTCTCTTCTGTGGCAGCAGGTTATCAAGGCTTGGAAGAAGGACTGTGGTCTCATTTTAGTCTCTGTAAACCAGCAGAATCGTTTAAAACAAAACACAGAGGAAATATTAGAGACTCTACGGAACTGGAGATGGAACGCTGCCAGGGTGGGGAGCAGCTCTGGCTCCTCACCGAAGTTTTGTCTCTTATGACTTGGTTTAATGTCTGATGGCATAGGTGATATCTCTGAAACTTGGAGCCTGAATTTCATGCATGTGCCTTGAGATATTTAATCACTACAATAGTCAAGGGAGGGCTGTGTGTGCACATTTCTATGAGCAATTCAACCAGTTCAGATCTGAAATTGTTCCGTCCCTCTAAAATGTCAGAGTGAACATAAGACAACAAAAATTCCAGCTCTTCAGGTAGGTCTCTAAAGGCAGGAGCCAGGCATGATCCATCTAACTTGTCAAAGCCCTCATGATTGGCTGCATTTTTTATTTTAAATATGAAAGATAAAGAAAATATGTCCCACTGTGATCTTATCCATAAGGTTAACCATCGATTTTCTTTGGATTGTTTGATGTTATATCACCAAATCTGCTTCTCAGACCTCTTGTAGCATCAATTTCTGTGTGTGTCATTGTTCCCTCCCACCCTGTAAGCAAGCTGTCTTATTGCTTCTTCTCTGAAGTGCTTTACCTCTGCTACTGCTCTCTGCTGAGTCTGCCTCACCTCGTCTTACCCCTCTCCTCTGGGCACTAAGCTCTCAGCTTCCCACGTTCAGTCAGCCGGCGTATTCGCTCTCATTTTCTCGCCTGCTGCTTCACTCCTCTGTGGTGGTATGAGTCGTGCAGCAACGCTCCTCCTGCGGTGCTCCTGCTCCCGTAGGTTCACCATCCACTGCAGTATTCTGACCCACGGTGTCTCTTCTCTTGTCCTGAGGCATTATAGAGCCTCTTGCTGCGTCGGATTATTCACTCCTAATTCAGAGTCTCTGAACTCTGGAACGGCTCCTGTTAAACGCCAGCAATGCAGAATTACAGGCCAACCATCAATAAACACTGCTATGGCCAAAATGTCGTGCTTTCCCCCCGCCTACCAGCCTAGAAATGTGATGATGATGTGTTTTGGAGTACCAATCATCTATAATCAAGAAAATGGAAACAACTGGCTTCCTAAATGCAGTGTTGGAAAAATATTACTAAGAGAGCTGGCACAAATGAGAGAACCCTCAAAAGATAATGAGTGATTTTTAGCTTCTGCTGCCACAAGATGTAACAGAAGCGTCCTTCTTTTCAAGCATAAAAGATCTTTGCTTTATGGTGGCTGCATTGTGTGTGTGTGTGTTCTATGGCAATTTTCTCATAGGAATAGCTAGGAAACAACATTTCACCAGCAAAAAAAAAAAAAAGAAAAAAAGATGTTGTGCAGCTTCTCGTTGTCTAGTCAGTCTGTAGAGTCGTTTGCATTTGTGGGAATTGTGTCCTTTCAGATAGAAATGGTGCGGTCGGTAGAATGGCTGCTAAATGGCCTATGGCAGGAATTTTACCTTCTACACACAGGAAAAAAAACATGTTTTGTATTAGCTTTCACACTCCGACCTCCTTCCCCCCGTGCCAACCCTACTCTTCCCCAGTGGAAGTGGTGTGGCAGTAAAATTGTGGGGGAGCTTATTAAATCTGCACATTTAATGCCTCAATTTAAACCTTGGATAATTAAGGACCATCTTTTAATTTAAGCTGTGGATTTACCATCTGCGCAAACTGTTTTTTTTTTTCCTGTATTACCTGAAAAACAGCATTACTATGGATAATTTGTGAAGCATTGGTTTCTGTGTGACTGCCTACAATTCATAGGGAGGTCAGTGCGCACAGGAGTTCAGAAATAGAGACAGACACCTGGACACCACTCTTCCTGAAGCCTTTAAGTCCAGTAAGCACTCCTTAAACTGTGTTTTATTTTCTCTTGTCATTTCCTCCTGCTTAACCTTGTTCTAATATCTGAGCCTTGCTTCCTTCTGGCGTGAGAAGCAGTGACGTGGTGCCTGGAGTTCTGTGCTGGGACAGTATTTGGATACGTCTTCTCTGTTGGAAAGCAGGTTATGGGCTGTAACCGAACGCACGGTTGGTGCTGTTGCTCACTTGCCTGCTTCCAAGGTGGGTAGATCAGAGAGGAGAGGTGTGCCAAAGCCTGGCTTCCCACAGCGCTGATGTGGTCCTTGTTGGCTGTCCTTCTCCTAATTCGAAGATGCTTTGTGACTATTTCCAAAACTTTGTGCAACCTCATACTATGAAGTCTCATTAATGTGAAAGAAAATGAAAACTGATCAGTCCAGTGAGTGAATTTCCATTGCAAAGATTCCAGTTAGCTAGGGTGATATGTGGTCTGCCAGTTCATACGGGGAACGTTTTTAGGGACACTCTTACCTGGTATTAGTGGCCTTGGAAGCTTAAGATAATTGTGATCAGGAAACAGTGTAACATAGTGTTGTTGAAATAGTTCAATTTCTTACCCTAATACATTTTTCACACAGGAAAAAGGTAAAAATGAGATGGTGCCATGAGCTAGGCCCTCTTCCCAACAATCCCGTTCCCAGTAATCCTTGAAGCATTCGGCCAGTTGAGGAGAGGTGCTGAAATCAGTGCTGCTGCCAAAGAAGTGGTTGAAGCACGCGTAGCTGGTAGCAATCCAAATGAAACAACAGCTACTGGTTTTTATGTAATGGTAGAGCTGGACAAGCTCCTCCTGGGGGGCAGTACCCAGGGGTCCACCCTACATCCACTCAGCCCTAGACCGCTGAGACCAGTGTTCCCAGTTGCTGTCATGAATTCCTCTGATTCAAAGTTTTGTCCATATGGCTTAGCTGAAAGAAGTGATCCTGGGACATTTCTGAGTTTAAATAATGTTTTTATATTAATAGATGGCCTCAAAGTTGATCTAACGTATGTTATTGCAAGTCCTTAGGGCATGGGAGGTTCCCTGAGGAGCACAAAGCTGTAAATTCGGTCCCTGCACCAAGCGGAGCTGAATCTGTTCAGGCCCAGCTGGATGTGGGGGAGATGGAGGAGGATAATTTTCATTTCTGATTTGTCGGCTCCGACTGTAATTTCTGTAAATCTAACTCAGTTGCCTGTCTGTATGTTGTAAAAGCAATCACACTTAATCATACCTATTGTATATAAAGATGAAGAATTGCAAGCAAGGACATATTTCACTTTTGACATTTGCTTAAATTCTTAGAAAATTACATGGCGTAGTGTCCAGCAAAGTTTGAACGTCGCTGCAGATTAAAGCTACGGAGGGCTGATTTTAATCCTCGGCACGCCTGAGCATTGAGTCCGTTAGTGTCTGTTACTCCGTCAACAGAGAAAACAAACTCCAGCACTACCAATTAACTTCACCAGCGAGCATATCTTCCCGAGAAAAATCAAGTGAGCGTGCGTCTTTTGTTGGGAGGCAAAGACCAGAGCCAGTGTTTCAAACATCTGATGACCTTTGCGTGTGTCTGCTCTCTCATTATCTTTGACAGGGATTAAACGCAATCTTCAGAGCCGATCAGTGCCTTCTGTCTCTCTGAGGAGCCTTTATTTAATTTACTGTATTATATTATAGCATCTTTTCTCTTGAACTGGAGACATCTCAATCTATTCTCATCACAGTTATACTGCGTGTGCATATAAATACCGGCACGTATTTGTTATTGACTGGAGAAGGCAGTTGTATAGTCGAGGCAGAATATAAATAAATATAAATATTTAAAAGTTTTTGTGGCTATGGTGCTCTGATGTGAAGGACTGAAGGTGGCTGAAAAGATATGGCTAAGAAAAAAATTAACAGTGCCTCTTTCCCAAGGTAGTTTGGATTTTTTCTTTCAGGCTTCCTACCCGGCTGCTAGCAAGCCTGTGATGTGTGGCGTGACTAAGGCGAGCTGTTACGGTGGCAGGCTGGGAAGCAAATGTGACTCCTCTGTGACAAGAGATTTCTTTGAGGCTTTTTTTTTTTTCCTAGCACAGTTAGAAAGTTGTTCTGTCCAACTTCTTTTCCAACTTTGAACACTTTATGTTAAGAGTCCTGTATTCTATGATATTTTTATTCTTTTAAAAGTGATGTTGGAGGAAAGTACAGTTACGTTAGGAATACTGCAGAATGGGAATTCTTGCTTTTCCATGCAGATGCTGACAAAAGCAGATACAGCAGCTTTCCAGCAGTAGCATGTTACCAACATATATAATCCATAGGAGGAAATCACAGTATGTCCTGATTGAAATAGTAAACGCTTGGAAGCTGTCTGTAAAGGAAATATTCTTAATTCTGTGCATGATACTTCATAAAACAGGAAATGGATAGCATCCCTGTAGATGTGGTTTGAGGAACCATGAAGAAAAGTTGCCAACATGCTTAATTTGAGTAGTGTCTAAAGCTGGTTGTCCCTGGCTGTGTCTAAACAAATGTTTTGGTTCCGAGTGGTGGTGCGGTTTTGAGAAAAATCCCCTTATTTGTCCCCATGTCCTGAGTGCTGGCTTGGTTCAGGGAGGGGTTTTGTTGGACATGGGCTGGATTGCTTTTGGAGAAAACCGCACCAGGAGCCCCACTTCTGGGATCTGCCCAGTACACTCCAACCCTGGAGAGGACTGGAGGTTTGAACCAGGGAGGTGGCCTGAAGAACTGATGTGAGGAGGGGACATCCCGTCCGGAGGATCTGATGAACTCAAGTCTGAAATAACAGGACTGAAGCAGAGCTGCAGACCTTTCTGGTTTCCCAGATCTCACTGTTTTTGGGTTGCTCCCAGCGGGGAGACTTACAGTCTCCAGTTTGAGCGTTTATAATGTGGAGAGGGCAGGGTGGCAGATTGACGCTGTCATCAAGCACCTTGGGTGCCAATTGCCTTCCTGGTTGGAAAGTGAATTAAATAGCTCGCGTCACTCTGGCACTCAGTAAAATAAGTTTGCTTAGCTTTACAAGATTCATTGTGGTAGGATATGTCGTTTGTCAGTAGCCAATTAATTGAGAAGCTGCCTTCTTGCAATCTGAGTAGCTTTGCTCTAGTGTCATGCCAGTATCAGCATCTCAAAACTCAAAGTTCTCTAGGCAGCAGTGGTTATTTTAAATATGACATATTTATCTCTCCAGAAACTTTTTCTACCTGAGCTGGATCAAAGCTTTCTCTTGAGTTGTAGACGTGCCTCACCGTGGGTGGGCTACACCTAGTCAAAAATGCATGAGAGCAGGAGCTGTGATGTCCTGAAGTGACGAGAAGTCATTAAGTGAGACAGGACTTGTGACAAGAGGTCGTGCAGTGTATCCAGCAAACTGGTGTTGGCTTCGAGGAAAAGACAGCCTAGGCTGGGTAGACAGTTTTTCATTCAGAAATAGAAGCAGTGCTCTTCAAAGCTAAATGCCAAGAGTTCTCTGCGTCTGCTGGTATGTTAAACCACCTTGGAAGGAAATTGCTACCTACAGATTCCAGATAGGAGGAAGAGAGCTATAAATCCCCCTTTTTTCCCCTCCCTCAGATTATAGTATGGAGCTGTAAATCCATGGTGAGAGCAGAGGAGGCGGAGGGGTGCAGTGCATCATGGCAAGAGCTTCTGCATCTGAGTGCACTCTGGAGAGTGAAGGACAGTTTGGTGAGGATCAAACCCTAAACTGACCCTACACACAGCAGTGTTAAGGAGAAGCAGCACTCAGAAATGAGGACCTGACAAATGGATGCTCAGCTGCAGTACTGTCCCAGCATAACTTGTCTGCTTTGACTGCGGGGCTCAGTGGCTCTGGGCCCTCCAGTGTGTGCCAGCAACGTGGCTTGCAAGTACCAAAGTCACTTTAGGAAGTGAGATTTGCAACCAGGAGGTACAGAGAGCACTGAGGGCTCTCCCATGTCCCCAGATGTGCAATTGTATTTTCACTGAATGCCAGTAGCTTGCTGAGAAGCTCGTTCTCTCTGCCTCCACTGGAATTGACATCAGGGTGAACAACAGGGGCTCTATCCATTGTTGCTTTTAGCACCTTTCCTTACATAGTGTTCCTGGATGGCAGAATTTCAAAGAAGTGCTGCAAGACAGCTCTGTTTGCTCCATCCTCTGGAAACCAGTACGGGCAGTAATATTACTTTGGGGTTTGTGTTCCTGTTAACTTTAAAAAAAAAAACAAAAAAAACCCAAAAAAAACCAAAACCAAGAACATTTGCAAATTGTTATTTCTTATTTTTCAGGTGTGTTGCGCTCCCAGGGACAATCAGTCTGAAGATCAAAATTTGATAAGTTAACTGTTTCTGCCTTTTCCTCAAATGTTCTCTGGAGCAATTCAAACAGACCTTTTTTTTTACAAGTCTCAGTGCTTCTGTGTGGGAGTGTGTTGTCTGGCAGGGGCTGGAAAACAGGACAAATCTTGCCTGAATCCTGGAAACAGCAGTTCAAACGGCATTTGCCACCTTTTTTGGGTTGCTCACACGGTTTGTTTTACTGCTGGTTAGGTTGAGGAGCCGTATTCAGCCACAAAAAGCAAACTGCTCTTCGTGGCTTGATGGCTTGTAACGCGCAGTCAGCAGAGGAGAGCTAATCCTTCAGGGTCTGAGGCAATGAGGCCTCTGGAAGACTAATTATCCTGATTGATACCAGTAGGGAATTTCACAACCGTTCTCAGTCCTCCATGACCTAACCGTGTTTGAAAGAATAATTCTGACCAGATTCCCCCAAATGCAGACTTCAGTGCTGCGGTGTTGCTCTCTGACTCAAGGCCGTGTGGGAGTAACCGCTAATTCCTTAAATATATTTCAAATTAATGACGCTGTCAAATATGCATGCTGCCCTTCGAGTAGATTGCTTACGTTCTCTGGCTGCCAGCTCTACAGCATCTGTATATTTATATATACACAATAATTCCAAATAAAGCTCGAGGTGTATTCAGATGGATGAAAAATTCATCCCGAAGGATGAAAATCTGGCTGTTCCACCTGTTTATTTAAAGGTTGATCCTGCTCCCTGAAGCAGTTAGGAATCTGGACACGCTTTCCTCTCCAGCAGCAACGTAGGTCTGTGCAGTCTCAGTAGGATGGTAGCGGATATACGGTTGTAATCTATACGTACTGCTCTCTGAATGAGATTACCCACAAAGCTCTTGCTTGTGTACTGTCCTTTGACAAGTTTTGCCAAAACAATCATTTTGAAGAAATGAAACCCCCAAATAGCTGCTGAGATAGAAGGCTTGGGAACTGCTGACTTCAAATGAAGCGTTCCTGAGTTGCCATGCTTGAGCTGTGATACTTGATAGTTTCTATTAAAGCAGCCAAGACATATTGCTAAATGGAAGGGAAAACACAAATATTGGGATTTCGGTGGTGAAGCGTAGCAGAGAGAGTGCATGAAGTGCACCAGGTTTATTACCTAGACAGACCCGTAATTGACTAAAACACATGCTGTAGTGGGGAAGGAGTGGGAGCAGACAATTCCTTTCTGCTCTGGACTGCGAGGGAAATGCGGCAGAAATAACTCCGGGAAGGATGGAAACCAGCACGCTGCAACTGGGCACCTTTTGGGCTGCCGTGGGCACTGGGAACAGGTATGGGGGGTACTGGAGATCGCCTGTGCACCTTGACAAAGGACTCGGTGTCTGATTATAGTAGTTTGTTACTTGTTTTTTCTTAAGTTGTTTTTTTTTTCTTTTTAACTGTATTCTTCCTGGAGATAACACAGCAAAGCCCTCCTGCTTGGGCATGAATTAAAGCATATGGGTAGCTTCCTTTTGACACAAACATACTTACCTAGAAGAACCTCTGAGAATCAAGAAACAAACGTGATAATGCAATAACTTCACACTCAAATACTCAAACCTTTATTTCCCATCAACCTACAGGCAGTGTTTGTCTTCCGGACAGATGGCCTGGGGTGGCTGTGCCGAGCATCCTCTAAAAACGGAGGAAATCACACCGTTATAAAAGCGCATCTTGAAAATCATCTTCTGGACTGATCAACAGAGATCTAAGGCTGTGCTGACGGTGAGAGTCGAATCTCCGTGTCCCCACTGCTTGGGGTTCAAGGTAAAACTTTGCTAACTGCTTTCCAGAGCAGTCCTTGATGGAGATAATGTCTGGTCTGCTGCAGTGGTTTTATGGACCTACTGTGGCACCGGGGAAGGCCGTAACTCTTCCCTATAGAGACTGCACAGGGATATACAAGATTTACACACACGTATCTATTGCATGTATATGAAAACATCTTAATAATACATACAAACTGCACCAGAGTTGGTGCAGATGGGAAGCCTGTAAGCAAAACTCCAGGGCATGTCCAGTTGGGTAATTTTGTTCAGCGTTAGTGCTGTAAATGCTATATGTGCTATGTTCATCCACACAGAATATACTGTAAGCGCTATAAATCCCGGGAAGAAATGGTATGAGCTCTTTTCTGTTCGGAAAACTGACTGGGAACTGTTCTTCTTTAGCATATTGCGTAGGAAATTGAGCTTTAATTCTTTAGGGTACTTCTCTGAGTCTGCTGAGAAGAAAACTCTAAGCTGTATGTCAGTAAAGGGTTAGTTCAGGTGCAGCAAGAAGTGTCTAGCTGTGATTTTCTCACCTGCTGTGCTGTTGGGAAGAATTTTGGGAAGAAACAGTTCACCTGGTTTTCTCAAGGTGTGTATGCAATGGGACTCTGAGTTCTGCCTCTTTAGCTGCATCAGAAATGCAAATGCAAAAGCCAGTAATTGTAACTGTCGTTTGGATTTCTAAGGCACCAGAAGACCTCGGGTTCACATGCGTGTGCTCAGATGCAGAATTTCTTCCAAAATGGACTAATAAGGGCAGGAAATCACCTTTTTTCAACATGTTCAAGTATAATTGTACCAGTGATAGCTATGAAATACTGGATTTCCTAACACCAGAAAATAAAATGCAAGTTGGTAATGAGCTACCTATTAAAAAATTAATTTACAGGTATGTAGTTGTCTCATCCAGCTCACAGAATCCGAAATGCTTTTGTAGGAGATGCTCTGCCCTTTGAATGAGGTGTTGCAAATAGTTTTCCAGTGCTGGGCACCAGATCTTTCATGACGCCCCTCGGATGTGACAGCCTTGCAAAGCTGCATTTGCTTTTGCCGTTGAATGGTGAGCGTTAATCAGCTTTAATGATCACCGGTGGATATACGAACAGCTTACAAAAGTTGCACTCCCCATTCTGCTGTCAATGGAGCCTCACATAGTTGTAGTTGCCTACGGCTGTGTGCTAGAAAATCTGTTTTCTTCTGCAGATCGCACGCTCGCCCTTTAATCAGAACTCGTTCTGAGAACGGCAGTGCCGTCTCTCTAAGGGGGATCTCATTTTTGAGGGCGGTAGCCAAGGGGGATGTTGTCATCTGTTTCAACCTGTTCAGAGAATGAGACTGCGAAAAACACATTTTGAACTTTAAGAAAAAAAAACGTTACTCTGTTTTTTAGGCAGTTCATCTGGGAGTCTGTCTGCACAGAAAAGTTCTGGGTTTTGCTCGCACTGTTCTGCTTCCCAAGGATGCGTCAGGACCTCTCTCCACGATGACCCCAAGGGACCCACCCCAGGGAACACCGTAGATGTCACAGTGAGCGTCTTCTTGAGAGCCAGATGTCTCAGCTCCATTAGAGAGAACAGACTTGTAGAGCAGATGGGCTCATCCTAAAATAGGCACTGAAGTGGGGGATTTGGTTGGGTAAACACAGCTGGCTGGCTGGTGCTCTTTGGGATGCCCTACGGAATCTGCAGGATCTGCATGCAGCTGGCAGGTACGAGGGGATTCAGGGACAATCTGGGTCTTTTTTTGGACCTCCAATTGGAGGCCCAGGGGCTGACCTCAGGCATCTAAAACGTGCTAGGAACCCTCACAGGGGCAACTGGGTGCAACCCCAACTGGCTCGTCATCTGAATTGGTCTCTGGGCAGCAGTGGTGGCGTTGACTGTGGGATTACAGTGGGACCATAAAGGGACAGTGTCCATGTGGACACCTAAGTTCAAGTGCCTTTCCCTTGAAACTAAGCCTTACGTGCAGTCTGACTTCGTTAGGCTCTGTAACTTGTTATAGTGAAATAATTTTTCCGTGTAGGATCAGAGGGAGATGATACTGAGTGTATTTACTGGATGAGTGTTATAGAAATTGTAACTACGGTGATGTAGATGTCAGGGTGTGAATGGCCTTCAGGACTGCCATGGTCACGCGTACGGTATAAAGCTGGCATGGCGTTGCTCTGATTTTCCTAAGTGGAGTCTTTTTTGTTCTAACTCTCCATGTGATTTAAGCTAAAAAATCTCTAAAAAAAAGCCTAAAGTACAAATATCAATTGATTTTATTGACATTTGCGTTCTTTAAGTAATAGGTTAAGGAGAAATTCTGCTTTAAAGTAAAAAAACGTTATTTATTTGCCTGTCTGGTGGAGGAAGTGCCACCAGAAGTCCCGTGGTGGTGTTACAAGCTGACGTAGGGTAGGGTAGAACTTCAGTGGGTGTTCAGCATAAAGGGGCTTCACTTGCAGACCTATCTTCTTCCCCAGTAAATGGACACCAGATCAAAATACGTGTATTTATGATATTCAGAATGTGGTTTAGCCCTCGAATGCACATACGTGGCATGTGCTTGTCAGAAGTGGCCGTAGAACAGCTCAGCTCAGTATGCCTTTTCCTGTATTTTTGATCAGCATTGATGTTTATGTCAGCGTCCTTGGAATATTTTGCTATCATTACAAGATTTAAAATATAAATTTGTTTTTATTCTACTTTTATTACCCTTATAGATTCACCCTAACTGTGTTTTATATCAATTTCGGAGATGTTTTATTGCTACAGAGTGTCTTCTTTGAACGCAGAATTAGAAATGGGATAACTAAAATGGCATCAAGGAACTTTATTATTTCCAAATGTTTTATCTGAACACCAAGCCGGAATGATAAGTTGATTTGAACCAGTAAGATTCAAAAGATGGATTATTTGTGGTAAATGCTGCGAGTACGTTCAGTATCTCGGAGCTTTTATTTGATGCAGAATGTCTCACATTGGATAGACAGCACTGAGATGCTTCCCGAAATGAATTGCATTTACTTGGATACATCTTACACCAGACATAATCTCCTTCCATTAGCATATGGATAGCATCGTGTAGGGAAATACTGCATTTCATTTCAATACTTCCGTTTGTGGTTGATACAAACAACCACTTCAAATTGACAGTGAGCGATAAGTTGGACGATTTATTATATTGTTTTTGCGTGCAGGATTGAATCCCAGTCTAAATGAAAATGCATTGGCAGTTGGCCTGGTAGAAGGGACTGTGGGTCCATGGAAGTCGCAAAAGAAAACGTAGCTCACCTCAGAGGTGCAAGCCTGTCTGCCGTGCTCATAGATACTTCTGTCGGAGAGGAAACGTGGTGGTGAGAGAGGCAGGAGGAGTTGCTTCAATGTCCTGCTCACAAATAGAAAATAATGTCCTAAAAGGACATCGACTTGACTGACAGCATCGCGGTGGAGGTAATGATGTACCGAGTGGCTTGACGGGGATAGAATTGGCTGTTGAGAAAGGAAGGGGAGAAGCTGTCCATCAGAGTGAAGGTCAGATGGTGACGTGAGCAAGTGCGGGAGAGGGGAAGGCCACTGCCAGACCTAACAATTATTTTCAAGCACAAGTCACTGGGGCATCATCAAAGCCCTAATTAAATCAGTGGGGGTTTTTTGAAAATTGCCGGAATGTTTCTCCGGGTGAATTTTCTCTGAAAAAGTAAAATTCCTGCCAGATACATTCCCTGTGAGAGAGACCATTTAAAGCAAATAGTATTGGGGAAGAAAGCCCAACCCAAAAAACCCCTAGTTGTTAGAAAAATGTGAATAAAGTACTTGTGCTCAGAAGAGCATGCCAGAAAAGCACCTTCAAAAATGATAAACTGAATTATGAGGCATTCTGGGATGCCCTGGCGATGAGCAGACTCCGTAAACCTCTTTCCATCCTCAGAAGAGATTGTTTTCAGGTTAGTAGCGTGAAAATGTGCAAATAAAAGTGCTGAATTCATCTTGTTCTCTTGAATACTGCCAAACATTTATGAACTACTCAATTCGAAGAGGGGCTTGGCAGTAGCTTGGGCAGATGATGACAACAGCAGAAATCCTGTGATAGGAAATCTCCCTGGAGTAGCCCTTCCTACATTGTCAAAGCTCCTGTTTAGAGCAAAATATGCTACCTGGGGCTACGGCATTCTTCCTTTCTTGTTCTGAGTTATCCATTTGTAAATGTAGCTGCGTGTCATCCAAAAAGGCAGAGATCATTCTTCTATACAGATGGGTGTTTTGGTGTGTTGAAGATTTTTCCACCTTTCTTCCACTGTGGATGCTGAAATAGCTCCACTGCTGACATCAAAACAAATATTCCAATTGGAACGGGAGCACCATGGCTGGACTTGTAGAAATGCCCAAATTTTGTTGTAGCTGCTGGGGATTTCAGTCAGTATCTTGTGCCACTCTGCAGGCTTGGCTGAAAATACCATCTTTCAGTCTGGTCACAAAAGCAGGCCCGCAGCTACTGTCCTCGTATCTTCTTGTGTGTATCGACGAACGCTGCCTCCCTGGTGCTGCTCGCACCCCACCTCTCCAGATCAGTCTTTGTTCATCCCCCTCCCGCCGTCCCTCAGAGGTTATCTCGTGAAAGTGGCTGTTTGCTCTCACATCTCGTTTCAGATGAGACCTACAACTGGTCCGTGGCGGACAGGAGTATTGAGCCCTCCTTTTTGCAGTCCAAGTATTGGTATTAAATATCTTTTCTGTTAATGGAAAAACCCTGCTGTTCTGATTGCATATTGCCCAGCAGGGCAGCACGAGTTGGTGGTCTGAGTTTCACCTTTCTGAACCCCTTCTCCTTTACCATCAGTCAGGAGATGGCATTGCCCCACCGTGTCTACAAGTCATTGCTGCTGCCAGAATGAGGAGGAGCGGGATGGTGTTCAAATGATTCTAATTAGCTTATGGATGAAATAATGCAGGGAGGAGAGAAAGGAGTGAGAGGTTTGATTAGAAGAAGATCTCAGGGATGTTTCTGGTGTTTTCTTGTTGAAAGGCAACACTCTAGACAAGGTTATGCAAAATCTAGATAGCTGGCCACGGGACTGGGGCAGTTGTGTGGCTAACAGTTAAATTTCATCTTCTATAAGGACTGGCTTTTAATGCAACCATTAAAGTGCTCACTTCTCTTCAGAGTTTTGCAGTAGGGTTTTTTTTTTTTCCCTGTTCATAGCTTTGTCTGCCAAAAATGAATAGTAGATCTCACTAGAAAGTTGTAATATTCCTCTCCGCTTCGATACCAACATCATCACAGGCGGAAATGTCTTTGTCCATGTTACGAGGAATAAAAGGTTGTGGCAGGAATCATTACCAGAGCTTTCCACTTAGATGTATATCCCATCTGCTGTGTGCTGTGCTCCATGCTGTGCTGTTTCTTGTGCTCGTGGGGGCCTCATTCACTGCAGCGCGGCCTCAGCTGCATATTGTTTTTTCCCCTCCCCACCTGGGATCTTGCAAATGGTCAAGGGATGCTTCGCAGCAGTCCAGAACCCACGCCCAGCGTGGGCAGGTCCTGCTTGGATTTATTTAAAAGAAAGACCTATTTGTGCCTTCTGGTTTCTCCCATTCTATAGGGCATTTCTTATTAAACCTAGAGATGCTGATTCTACCTTAGGAAATTCCTGAGCCGTAAAAAACAGCAGCATCTCTCACCAGCGTTGTTCCTTGGAGCCAAGGAGGCTCTCTTTTGTCTGAAAAGAGGAGATGGGAGCCAGAGGGGATCTTAACTGGTGTTGACAGCTCCTTACCCTGACGCCTTTGTGTGCATCTGCAAGACTTTGAAACAAACTACCTTCATAGGGAGGATTTTTTCTTATTTAAAATTTCTCCTTTCCTGCAAAGTGCAACTGAAAAGGTCTTGTTTTCTGCTGTTGCCCAAGAAAAGGGCGACATGTCCATCATTTTCATGCCCAGAGAGGCAGTGAATGCCCCATCCCTGGAAACATTCCAGGCCAGGTTGGACAGGGCTCTGAGCAACCTGATCTGGTTGGAGATGTCCCTGCTCCTTGCAGGGGGATTGGACTGGATGGGCTTTAACGGTCCCTTCCAACCCAAACCATTCTGTATTTCCAGAATTCAGACACTTAATCCTTTCAACCTGCCGGTAGTAAGCGGTGTTTCCTCATTTTGCAACACAGAAGTGACTGTTCTCATAGAGCCGGAGCTGCCGAATGCCTCCTGGGGTTAGGAGCGGGTAGACAGCACCTATCCCCCAAAGCCTCTGGTTTTAAAGTTTGGATGTAATTGTAGTTTCTTTTTCTCTAGTCCCACTTTCCTTCTTGAAGACAGTGTGTGACTGACTTGGTATCAGTGTCAGCTCTGCTGCTGGGTTATTAACGCTCCTCTCATTGCAGGGAAAAGGATGCAGAAAGTCGGGAAACAGGGGAAACCGCTCTGACAGAAAGCCCTGACAAAGGCACAAGGAGATGCACGATGTCCCCATCCACCCCCTCCTCAGCCACCTTTCAGAGGGATGTTACTGCAGGAAAGTAATGAAGTGTCAGCACCACGAGGAAAGATTGGGTTTTATCATCTTTTAAACCGACTGCATGGATTTCTTAACTTCCATACTGTTTTTAATTCCAGGGTGCACTGCTGCTCTGTTCCCTGTCTTCACCCCAGTAGCAGAAATGATCATAAGAAGGAAGAAGGACGATCAACACTCCTTTCCCTGGGAAGTATAAAATGAGGCTGATGTTGCTAGGAGACATATTAACTGGTTTGCGCTTCACTGTACAGCCAGAAGGACTCTGCACGTGTGCCAAGCGCAGGAAGCCTGTGCAGAAATACAAAATGAAAAGCAGCACTGATGAAGTCGGCCAAGGCATCTCCCAACTTAGCGTTTTCCTTGAGTGCTTGGAAGAAGCATGCAAGAGAACTTCATGGCCTGGATGCCTTGGTGACACCTTTAATTAGGCTCTGTGCTTCGGGATCTTAAGGCAGGTGAGAGTGGAGTGTTGTGCAGGGATACTTTTTTTTTTTAAAAATAAATATCTTATTCAACATGACACTATTACCATTTTTTCCTGGATTGCCATTAGTTTTTATCACTTCTCTTTGCATCTGTTAGCTATGTCAGAAATTTTTCACTTCTAAAAGCTTTTCGCTGTCCTTTGTGCGACGGTATAAGCAACTGTGATTCCAAACGACTACAATGCACCAGTAGCAGACAGTTTTTGTCAAGTCTGCTTCTGACTTCCCCATCCAATTAGTTCTTGGCCTCAAGTCTGCGGACATGTGTGCCAGAAGTAATTTGTCAAACATTAGAGAGCGTTTTTACTAGCTGAAACAACCCCAGGGGCTGTGCCAAATACAGATGTAGGTCTTTGGAAGACTATGTCTTCCTTGAAGGCTGCAGAGATTGCCTTAGCCATGTGGCTGCTGGAGACTTTCTGTGTTCCCACAAGGCAGAGCGCTGCCTCTTCTGTGGTATCCCGCTATTTTTTTTTTTCCTTTGGTAAGAGGCACTTGGAGGGTTCACTGGTGCAGGAACATAGGCTCTGACTCCAGCTCAAGCATGAGATAGGGTCCTTCTGCCTCTGGCCCACTGAATGCTTTGCCTCCTAAAAACTGAAAAAGATTACAGATCTCTAAAGAGAGCAAACTGAGAGGCCAAGAGAATAGAAAAGATCATAGCTGCCAGTTACAGCGCCTCTCTTATTTATCACGTAGGCAAGATAAACCCTATCATTGTCAAAACTGGCAAGTACATTTTGAAGAGTGGACATTTTTGAACAACGACAACCAAAAAATCATAAAATTTTTTGCTACTTCTCCTCTGCTTTTCTATTTTTCAGCCATGCCAGAGAAGCTGTGAAAAGGAGTTCCTGTGTTTTGCCTATATAGATTTCTGTTGGAAAATCTGGGTGATCTGGAAAGAAATCTGGTGTACAAACGTTCAGGCTGGTTTGATTCATCTGGGTCTCTCCCACTAGAGCAGAGCAATATCTGTCTGAGGAAGGAGCAGTGGAATGCAGTATGGCTAAGCATCATATGGCCGTAATCCATGCTGTGAAAAGGGTCCTTTCTTATTCTTAAGAGATACAGAAATGAGCGCAACTGGTTACGGTGTTAGTGGAATCCAACATATCAGGTTTGTCCATTCATTCTTATTTAAATTTTATCCTGCTTGTAAAAGTCTTCAAAGTGGTCAGTGACTTTTGGTGGTAACGCCTTGTAACCCTGTTTGCAAGGCTTCCCTTCGTTACGAAGAGAGGTATGTGCCCAGTGCAGGCTGTTTTGGAGTTTCCGTAGGCCCAGCTTTGTATGGAGATGAAAGAGCGAGGAGCAATAGCTTTAGCTGAGTTGTCAGCAATATAAAGCAAAATCAAAACGCTGTGTGTCTACCTGGACCTTAATGCGTCTAGCTAATATACATAAAGGTGTTAAGATTCTCTGCTGCTGGTGGATCAGAATTAAAAGCATCCCTAAAAGGCCTTAATCATGGAACCTCTAAGTAAATATCCACAATCTAACCTGGGAAATTGTGTGCAAATAGATACTCGGGCACGCAGGATTGTGCTGACCTGCTGCATCAGATCACTTACGTCTCCAGTGTGATTACACCGGTGAGTGAATTCACCTTGAAGCAAGTGCTGGGACTTCTCCAGCTTCAATGACTTTAGCAAAGCCTTCAGAAGAACAAAGAGAAAATGTGTTTTGTGTGTCTGGCTGCCCTGGGAAGTCCTACAGGATGATGACCAGACGCTTTATATGAGCGTACAGGTAACTGATAAGCTGAGAAGTGTCTAACATAATAGTCACAGAGATGAGGAAAGTTTGGTAGCGCTGTGGTCATGGCTAAGTGTGGGGATTCCACAGATCTTGGTTCGTAGTCCAAAATGTATGTGTATAAGTTCTTTCTCTGCAGGAGACACTCCAGGTTTACTGCTCTTCCTCCTGAGGGCAGAGTAAGATGAAAGGTAAAATTATAGAGCCTGTGTATGTAGAGTAGACTACATGGTTTCAAAAGTATGCCACTGCATTGCTGCTTCCCCAAGGCAGCAGGCTGGTGATATTCTTCAACTGCATCTAAGGTTTGTGTCTTTGTTCCTTTTTCTGCTGTGCACATCTAGGCTGTTCTGACGCTTCATTTCTTGAGGGCCGCCGGCAGATGCTACAAGAAACAAGATCCTGAGGCTGTTTCAACCTTCGCCAGGGTATTGAACAGGCTTCAGTAAGCTTCAAGGAGAGGATCAGAAAAGAGTATTTCTTCACAACTTCCATTTTTTTTGGTGACCTGTGATAGTGCTAAGATCAGATGTGAGTTGAGACTGCTGGCTTCGTGTTGTTCTTCCAACGTGCAATAGCATCAGGGTTTGCATCCTTCTGCTCTCAATGTCTTAGAGCACAGGTTAGAGTCTGGTATGTACTCCTAGCGCTTGTCTCATCATAGGAGGAGAAGACAACTCCCCAGCCTGCAGTTTCTCATATTGCAAGTATGTTTTATGATGTTTTTGGGTGATCACGTTCCAGGTGAATAGAGAGGTTGAATATATAAGCTGGAACAGCTGATATTTATCAGGCCATACGTAAAAAAAAATGAAGAACATCAGCAAACACAACCTTTTATTTCTCTCTTTTGCAAATGTTGCTTCAGAATTAGAGAGGTAATAATAAACTCCATAAAGGTACAGTGTGGAGTACGACCATGGCCAGTTGGAGTTAACAGGGCTAGAACTCCTTCGTGGCCACGTAACTTGAGTTAGCAAAAACTGAACAGAACAGCCCTCACAATGTGTTAGTTGATCCCTTGTCAGTGAACTGCGACTGTTGATGCAGTCATTCCTGCTCTGCTTTTCAAGCAGAAAATTAAGTATGGCAAGATATGGGAAAATCCAGATAAAGAAGCAAAAGCCACTATAAACATTTTTGGAGTGCACAGTAAAACCTGTTTATGAATCAATAAAATGATGAGTTAGTGTTTGGATGTTCCTCATCTTTACAGCTGTACTTTGGGAGCCAACGAGCTGATCTAACGTGCCCCAGAACTGCTGGTGTAAAAGCTCCCGTTGATTTTCCAACAGACTTTGGATCAGCTCCAGGTGGTTGTTTTGAACTCCGACAGAGAGAATCCCGATCCAAAATAGAAATGGGAGCAGATGTTTGTTCCTAGAGCCATCCTGGTTTTGCAATGGTGCAGAAGCAGAATGCACTCTTTTTTTAAAGGAAAAATCTTTTATTTAATGTTTCTGTGGCCTGTCACATTTAGCAGGGCTAGAATTGTTACTTCTTGGGTTGTAGGTTTCATCATATTAAGACTGAATTTTCCCCACCTCCATTATTCATGCACCAAAACAATTCCATGTCTCTTAGATGATCAAGTGAAAAAAGGTAGGTGTTTTGTAAGTAGAAGCAAGCCCAGCAGTGAAAGCAAGTGTGCATTCTTGAATTTCCCAGAGATCATGCAATGTTTGCCTGGAACGACGTTCCTGATATTCATGTTTGGTGCCAAAACCTGAACCAGTAGGTTAATGTCATGCAAGCATTTACCAAGCGTCCTCAAAAATAGGTTGGGTCCGCAGGTGTAATTTTTAATGTGATTTTTAGAGACAGATAAAAATGGTGGCTCCATGGCATGTAATCTTTGCAAACCATTGAAAGGGAGGACAAAGGCACTTCAGAGGAATGGAAGGCTTTTTTTTTTTTTTTTTGAGCTGCAGAAGCTCAAAAAGTGAAATCAAGTCAAATTCTTCAAAGCCAGTGAAGTCAATTCCTTTCTTGGGAGGATGTCACCTCCTCACACTGTCCCGATAGGCATGTCCAGCTTGTCCCTACTGTAAAGAGGTGTGTGACAGCCAGCGGACTGGCTCGCATCTCACCGAGGAGGGGGCTTGTTGCTGTATGAGATGGATGCAAAGGACGTTCAAGTTCGGCACGTAGTTGCTACGAAGCACCTGGCTCGAATGCAACACAAGCTGTTGGCAGGAGTGGGTTAGGAGGAGAAGGTACTTCTTAAAACAGGATAAAAGCATTTGTGTAAGAGTCATATCTTAGTCATGCTGTCTTTTGTGGTTGCTACCACAAATAGCACGACTTCATCTCTGCCTGCTGCTTTTGCCCTGAGGAGCTGAAGTGAGCACCCAGCAAGGCCGATCAACCCGGGCAGCCCCAGAGAGGACGAGCAGATCTCGATCTAATGGTCTGCGACGGACTTCCCGACAGCACCCGGAGCTTATCCGACATCCGCCTGTTCCTGATTATGTCAGTCCGTTCCAGGCAGCGCGTACGGCGCTCTGTACTCTCCGTTCATGCCGTTTCAATCACGACTGGTTTTATTTCTGCTTAAAATACTTGAAAGGAATAATCCCCACCACGGACTAAATACTGTGTGACGTAGGAAGGCTTCAGCTGACGGCACCGATTAGAAAGCGAGGCATGAAATGAGTATTTCAGACTGCAAAAATGTAAGGTGTGGAGAAATAAACCGATTTAAGCTGGATTTAATTTTTGCTGCAGGATACAGCTTTGTTCTGGAAGTTTAATGACGAAGTCCATCCTTCGTCATTTTACAAACTTTCAGGAAGCAGAACTGTGAGCAGTTGATACCTTGGCTGTAAATAACTCCTGATGCAATAGCTTCAAATAACTTTTGTCTCGAAATAAGAGAATAGCTCTGATCTTTCTTTTCTTACACTGTTACTAGGCACTCCTATAACTACTTCTAGCTTCAAAAAAGGCAGCAAGTCTTTGGTTTCTCTCAGCAGCTAGTTGTTCCTGATGGCTGCTAGTAACTTTGAAAACTTGTACTCTAGTATTTTGTTCTTTTTCAAGTCTGTGAGGCAATAAGAAGGCTTTTTCTATGTTTCTATAAAACTTAGCATAGTAGGGGCTTGTTCCTCATTGGAGGCTCTAGGCACTCCACAGACATACTAAAAAAATTGCTATTGGTATAGTCTTCTAACAGCAGCATTGCAATTTTTGACCTCTTCCTTTCATTTTTACACTACTGTTAATTTGAAGGAGGGAAATAATAGATAATGGATGAGTTAGCCTTTATGTAGCAGAGAAAATAAAAACCAGCCACTTGGAAAGTCTGAATATCCTTACTCTGCAGAATAATTATGAGCCTTTCTGGTCTTTTGGGTGCTTATTTTGAGCCAACCCCATTGGAAGGCAGGTATTGAAAGTGCCCAAGCCTGAGCTTAGGGCTTAGGTAGCTTCAGAGTAGATATTAGGAAAAAAAATTTTTACCCTGAGGGTGGTGTCACACTGTCCCAGGTTGCCCAGAGAGATGGTGGATGCCCCATCCCTGGAAACATTCCAGGCCAGGTTGGCCGGGGCTCTGAGCAACCTGATCTGGTTGGAGATGTCCCTGCTCCTGGCAGGGGGGTTGGACTGGGTGGGCTTTACAGGTCCCTTCCAACCCAAACCACCCTGTGATTCTATGAACGTACATATGAAATGAGCTTACAGGTTTCTTGGTAGGCAGCAAAGATGCAGAGGAGAAGCTGCTTTGACATTCAGAGCTGTCCTCCCACTACCAGCAGTTTTAATAAGTCACAGGGCTCCAACAGAAAATGGAAAAACGGAGGTGAAGTTTTGTGCTTTGCCGAACAATGAGCAAGCGAATTACCCAGATTCCTGTGATGTGTAAGAAGCAGGAGCTCCTGGTGTTCTCCCATTCATATCTAGTATCAAAGGAACACACCAAATCACTCTGCTCTTAACGATTAAAAGAAAATCTTGCAATGCAGTGTTAGGATGTAGTAACGGCTTTGCACCTGGGCACAAACTGGAATCGCAGCAGCAATAAAGCTTGATTGCAGTGCTGAAACTTGATTGGATTTGCCACCGTGGGGTCCTTCTGAAGGAAAAAAAAAAAAAAAAAGTTGAAAACATGGAGCTACAAAACAGGAAAACATATTAAGTAAAGCTATAACATGTTCCGATGTAAATTCAGTGCCGTGTTTGAAAGTGAATTAACAAAAAACTCGCTAAGTCAAGGAATAAAATCAAAGAGATACCAAGCTGTCTTAAGGGAGACCAAAGCGACAGTGAAAAAAGAAATAAAGATCTTGGGGATTCTCCAGCTGCAATGCACAGCAGGGGGGACTTGCCAAGGGTATTTTACGTCGGATTTAATTTAGTGCTCTGAGTTTATGCACTATTTTTCTGGTTTTACTGGTCTTGTAACTGTGTAAACGTTAAAGTCGGCAGTTGCATCCCAGAGGCTCAAAATTAGGCGATACAAACACAAGCAGTCCTTCTGTAAATCTGGGCCTTCTCCTCTTTCTGCCCCAGAACCGCAGCAGGGTGGTGGTTAGTTTGGAGTGGGAATGACTCTTTGAAAGAAACCAAGTTTTGTTTTTCCTTGTGGAACAGAGGATGCTTTTGTTTTTCTTTGCAGAAAACTTAAAATATGCAGTGAATCGGCTTTTCAATCGACTACGTCTGTTACTGCCCACCCAGCAAAATCTTATGGGGATGCTCTCAGAAGCCTAGTGAGCTGGAAAGTCTGTATTGATTCTCATGAAATTGATATTTTTTGGTTCCTTTTCTTCCAAAAAGAAGAAACAGGGAAAAAACATAGAAATCTTTGGTCTCAGGATTGCTTTGGAGTTGGATGTGCTTCAAAATTCTGTTATTTTCCCATGATAGTTCTGTTTTCTTGTCTGTCATCTCTAGACAATGAGATTTTCCAAAGCTTTTCAGTTTGCTGAGAAGACAGAGGCACTGAAGGCTTTGAAATGTACAGCAGCAAGGTCTTAGAAACTTCAGAAGAATGGACTTTGTATCAATGTATGTTTAGTAGCTATTCTCTAGCTACTAAAAAAGAAAAGCAACTAACTTGGTGGTAAATGTCTGTGCTTGAAACAGATGTTCAGGTATTCAGCTCGTATGATTCCATTAGTAGGTTTTCTGAACATCGTTTGAGTACGTGAACCAGAGTTAAATTTTGTGATGGTCCCTTCAAATCAGACAGAAATTAGCCTACAGAAAATATTTAATTTTATCTGTCTCTAATAATAAACTGTATTGAACTAGATGAATTTGAAAATGCTGTAACACTCCCTTTCACCCATGCCATTTCATCTCCTCTTCCTACACAAACCCGTACAGTTTAATTTTTTTATATATATATATTTTTTTTTTAATTTTTAATTTTTTTTGAGCTTTGGGGAGAATTTTTCCTGGAACACAGTACTCCTTAGTACACATTCAGTGAGGCAGTAGCTTATATTAAATTACAAGGTAAGGTATCTCATCATAGGGTGGAACACCTACGACTTGAAGTCTATAAATAATTCTGTGCAGTACAGCTGCAGAATTGGTAAACTTTGAGCAAGGTTTGGCTTTAGGTTAGCGTGGGAGGAATTCACTTGTTGCTTGGGTGTTCTGGTAGTCTCTCCGAAATAGGGAATGGAGGTACCATAGACTTGCACGGGGTAATTCAGGAAAGGTAGTCATGTCCTGAAACTGTTGACTTCAGAGTGGCAAAGCGGCTGTGGAGCTGCCTGGGGCGTGCTGTTAGAGAGAGGGTGCTGCTTACATATGAAAAACTAATTTTAATTCCCAAGTTCAGATCCTCAACCCTGAAGACGCAGCCACTTTAAAACCTGACTTACAAACTCAATTGTCTGTTAAATGAGACTTACTCATCTTCAAATGTGGACTACTGCTTCCTTACCCAGAAAATCAAATTTATCTTTACATTATGGTGCTGCCTATGTTTTAAAGACAAGAAAACACTCAAAATTCTGTGTGCAAGTGAAACATTTTCAGGATAAATAGAAAACTTAGAAAAAACATTAGTATATTTTGTTTACCATTTTAATGTGTATGTTGTTCTGTATGCAGGGATTATCTTTTGTTTATTTTTTTTTCCCAAGCTTTGCAGAAAGGAAGGAATTTGTTCTACTTCTCTAAAGAGGGATCTTAATTGTGTTTTTTCCCCTGTAGCACTGGTCGTCCAGCAAAGCATGGAGCCCCAATGTTTGTGGGCCTGGAGATGCAGTGGCAAGAGCCGGTGAGGAGCAGCAAGAGGTTTTAGTGCTGGCACTTTTTTTGCCAGATGTCCAGAGTATGGAAGTTAATTTAGTACATTGTACATAAATATGACAAGTAGAGTGGCAGAACAAGGGAGAGGACAGTTTCCAGGTGCTCAGTGGTTCAACTTGAAAACATCCTGGATGGAAAGCACCTCATTTTTCCCTAGGAGATGATCCGCAGTCCTGTACTCTCCGTGTAGAGAATATACACCTGCCTTGGAGCTACGTTTCATGGAGGATAGACAGAGTTTTTGGGCTGGACCTATATCCAACTCTGATTTCTTAGATGAACTGGGGTAAGAGAAAGGACAAGCAGTAACAACACTGGACGTATTCCATTTCTGCACAGAACTCGCAGCCACGGAGTTTTACATGCTTTTCTGAGGTGTGTGTTGGCCTCTGGTTTATTTCTGTGCCTGAGACTGTGTAGTGATTCTGAGTTATAGTTCTCTGTGTGACCAGAGATTTGGTGTAAGCACTTTCCCTCCAGCCTCCCACTACGTACCTGCTGTGATTTATCAGCTAGGATCACAGAGGGGCTGTTCTGCTGCCGACTTTTGGCTGAGCGGTGGCTGTTTCAGGCCTCTTTGGCAAAGGGCTGAAGGTTTTGCAAACAGATTGGTGGCCTCCAGCTCGTTGGCCTCCAGAGCGCTCTCTGCAAGAAGTTTGCTTAATGATGAAAAACTTGAATAGGGCGGATTGGAGAGGAAAAAAAAAAAAAAATCTCACCAGAATTGTGGAGGAGGCACACTGTGCTTTGTGTTTTGCCAGAAAACACAGCATAGTCGTGAAACTTTGTAAATGAGTTGTGTTTAGCAGCAAGTTGAGAAATGCATCTGTCACTTACTGCACCCTGGAAACGCCCGCAGCTCTGTAGAAACTAAACTGCTCCGTGGTCTGTCAGCTTTGTGGCCTTTTGGAGAATTATCCTGGAGATGCTGTGTTTTCCAACGTAGTTTCTTTTCAGCCTGGATGTACGCAGTTAGTCAGGAAGTCTGTGTGCCTGCATGCGTGCCCACACACGCACCCCTACGCCAGGATGTACAGAACTGCAGAATTTACTTAAGGCACCCAAACGTTGTCTTCAGTTCAGACCTGAACGTTGAGATAGAGTACCTGTAGCTCGTTACTCACGCAGAGTTTGGAGCAATTAAAATTAGTCACCTATCCACTGTCCAGATTTCCTCTGATTTTTATGGCATTCATTGGAATGAGCCAAGTGCCATGCTGGTGAGCGATATAAACAGAAATATGAGAGCCCACTAGAGCCTAAAGCCACCACCTCTGGGAGGAGGAAGATACCCAACATCATTGACACACCATGCGTGAACTCTTCCTGGGATGTGTGAAATGCATCTCCTCCTCCCGAGACATCACGTGGGCCGAGATCTCACCCAGGAAATACCATGGGCCTGGAGACGTGTGGGAACTCACTCAGGTGTACCGAGCTGGGATAGCAAACTTTGTGGAAAACCTTGACAATCTGGATAAGTCCAGGCTGGATTCTGGCACCAAAGTCGCTGTCGATCATATTTGTGCTGCTAACGCTTCAGGTACTGGGGATGGTGGTGTGGGTTGCTGCTGGAGCACTTGGTCGCCCTTTGCACGTGTGTTGCGTTGCAGCTGATGCTGCCCTTTGTGCTGCCACGAAAAAAGCCCGCGACAGCCACGCAGAGCCGCAGGCACAGCAGAAATGTGCCAGGCTGGTGTGGTTTAAGTCTGAGATAATTTCGTAAAAAAAAAAAAAAAAAAAAAATCTTTACCTCTCACAACTTCTTAGTGTCTTAAACAGCGCACAATCCTATAAACCTTGAGTAGGACTTCTGCGCTACACTGCTGGTGTCTTTTTTTTTTTTTTATAGGAACATGATTAATTTTTCTATTATAAATAAGAGTGGTCTACCCCGTGGATGTGTCATACATATTTTAGGCTGCTAAATTTACTAACTCCAAGATTAATTGTTATGTGCTAACTTGGAGCGTTTAGATCTTGTTAACATCTTCTTTTGGACAGAAGAAATGTCATGCATATAAATTGTATGTCGACATTTATTTCACAAGGGTAGTTACCTAGCTGGTGGTAGCCTGCAGAGTGAAGGCTTGTCAAAAATAATCACTTCCAGTTCTCATTTTGTTGAAGTTAAATAGTCTGAACAGCGGAAGACTTGTTCACGCTCTTTTAATCCTCACATTATTACGGTGTGAAAAGCAAGCATATAAATAAGAGGAAACTGAAAACAAATCAATAGGATAACAGAAAAATGGTTTCTGGAGAAGATGAGATCATCTTCCAATTAAACACCACTTGTTAGCATTAGGTTTTGGGTTTTTTTTTTTTTTTGGAATTGTACAGCTCTTTAGAAAGCTGACCATTAAAAATGGAAGAACTTTTCTCTCCAGGAAATAACTACGGTAAGAAACTTTAATTTACAAGTAAATACAACCAAATCTCCTATGATCTGAAAGTATGCCCTGGGCATTGAGATGCAAGACAACTGTGGAATTTCTCTGTTTCTCCAGCTGGTCTGTGGGGATGATCTAAAATGTGGCATTATCGGAAACTCTCTAACAAATTTGTGATGGAAGATGTTTGACCTTTATTGGTATTGGTATCAAGGTGATATTGGTTCATCAAGGTGATCTTGATGAACAGCCCTTGTGAGGAACATACCTTTCATTTTCCTGAACCTTGTCACCACTTCCCATCAGTCACGTGCCTTGCCTTTTGTTACTTTTCCTTTATTTCACTAAGTGTTCATTCTTCTCCTATTTTAAAACCAAACTCCTATTCCTTAGACATTAGCATTAGACATTTATTAGTCATTAACGTTCCTGATGAACAACTCTCACCCAGCAGTGTAGACTCATTCAGTGCTGTGGTTACCAAGTGGAAGGTAACTGGAGTACGCTTTATGTATCCTCTGTATTCCACAGAGATGGAAAAACTTAGATGGCAAGAGGTAAAAATTAAAGCATTTAAATTAAAGGTAATTATTATAGTACGCATTTGGGCCAGCTAATCCCACAGCCTGTTCTGCTGTGTGGTGGAAGCTTCAGATGACACTGAAGAGTTTGTAAATCGTATTCCAGGCAGTACTGACAAGAGATACATCTGTTTTTTTCAAAACCATTGGTTTTTTCTCTGAATAAGGAATTCCTTTCCATGGACCGTCTTTTGAACGCATGGCATGAGGAACTAGGAACCTGCATTCAGTAATACCAGTTTTGGTCAGAGTTCTTGGAGAAACTTGAAAGAATGAGATGCCCGTGGGGCAGAGAACGTTAATAAACTGATGGTCTCCTGATCGTCTTCGACTCCATAGAAATAGATAATAATAACTCTCTCTATAGGGATGATCTCTTTATAAAAGAGATTATAGAGAGAATCTCTCTGTAATCCCTTCTGCATTAAAAACGCAGCATTGGCATTTAGCTTGCAGTGATCTGGGTGAACCCCAGATGCCTGGGGAAATATGTGAAGTTTCTGGGTAATTTGTTTGAATTACGCAGAGTTTCAGCCTTTTAACAGGTCCTTGAAATTTCAGGATATGAAGAACTATTTAAAGGTACTATTGAACTGTGTTTTTTAAACACAAGACTGGCTTATGCATCTAAATATCAGAGAGATTTTCTGTAGAGCTGCAGGCTCAAATTCCCATTCTTTTTTAGATCAATCGAAATCCTCACACCTTGTACACATTCTTGTTGGGTGCTGAGAACCGCAGGTGCGGGAACGGCCCTTTGTCTCTTTTCCAACCGCCACACGGAGTCAGGCATCACTATTCTGTTTCCTCTCGCAGTGCTGTGTGAGAGCTGAGCAACCTTCCTCCCCTTCAGCATGCGGAGAGGTGCAGTAACGAGGGCTTTCTGAAGTTTAGGAAACACTGTGTGAGTTAAGAACCACGAGATACACCAGCAGAAGAATGGCATAGGAAGATATGACAGGAATAGGGAAGGCCTTCCCATCTCCTTGCCTGCTTTTTGGCTAAGAACTTACTTTTGAAATTTCATTCTTGATCGATATCTACCTGCTCATTCAAGATTTCACCTCTTATACCAGAAGGCCTGGATCTTGTCCCTGAACATAGCGATTCTCAGCTGGGGGACTAAATCAAAATGTCTGTGCTTTGAGCTTGGCTTGTATTTCATGGGTTGGCTGGAGCGGGCAGCCATCTTCTCTAAACTGGACTTCTGGTTTTGTGATGTTTGGCCCCTTTTAAAAACTAAAGTTGTGTATTTCAACTTTTTTGCTAAACAAAATCATCTCTGTACGTTCTGAAGACAACCTTAGCACCAATCCAAAGGGGACTGCCATGGACTTTATTTAGCCTATACCTAGATTCCAAATCCTACATTAGGAATGTGTCATCAGTACTTTGCCAACTAGATAAAACATTAACATTTTCCTCTTGAGTACGTTTAGGACAATTGTAGTGCCTTTGTGGTGTAACAAGTACAAAGGGTTCCATAGATAACAGCGAGCCTGTCAGACTGTATGGGAGTCCTGTGGTTCTTGGCTGTAGGGTGTCCCCGAGAGCCCTTCCGAACATGATATTCTCTCTGATCGGTGCCTCCCTCTCTCTGATCTAAGGGAAGAGCTCACTTCTAAAGTAATCTTCAGTCCAGGTGAGTGAATGCTCACTAAAACTGAGTTTCAGGCTCTTCATCTTCTAATTACAAGCTCTCAGGAAACCCAGGAGCCTTTCCGGCTGCTCTGTGGCTGAAATGTGGGGTGGAAGCGGCAGGGAATTGAAGACCCTTCTTTTTCCTATTCAAGGAAATTTTTGGCACGCTGTCACAATCTGACGCATGCTGCAATAAGATTTTTCAGTAGCATCCCTGTATCATTCAAATGTCTTGTCAGGTCTAGCTGACAGTTTTTTAAAAAAGGTGATTTTTGAGTGGGCAATGTTATTTGTCCACTTTCCTGCTGTTGGAGACTAGCTCTGAAGGTGGGCTTGAGTAGCAGTCACTTCTTGGTCTATGAAACACATTTTGGCTTATCTATATTTCAATATTTTCCTCTTGAATTAGAAACTTCACTGAAATGTGCTTGTAAGTAGGAAAGTGTAGAAAACCTATTGCTGAGGCAGCGTCATCCTCCACTTTTAAAAATGTGCTGTTGTCAAACTGAGGCGAAAGGGCGACTTCGTGTACGACGTTCATATTGCAAAATTCCGCTCTGTGTCATCACCGATAACTGCTAGCTATTCAAAATCTGTCTGCACGTTTGGCCAAATACAGCGACTGCCTCCTCCTTCTGGAGAACTGGTTTTGGTACCTCTCCCGCTATAACAATACAAACAAATTGAGATTTATTAGGTTTAAAGGCAGGTGATGGTGGATTATTTAAAACTAGTTTTGTCATTGTTCTGTGTTAAAAATGTAGATAGAAATATCCCCTTTCCCTATGGATCCTAAACAGGGAAAGGGTTTGGTTTTTTTGTTTTTTTTTTTCCATTTGATTTTTCTGAGATTGCTAAGGAGAGAAAACTATGCCTGGTCAGAGGTGAAGGTACTACTTGATCCTGCAGAAGCAAAAGAAGATGTAAACTCATTTACCAGGTCATTTTTAAAGTAGAAATAGCACACCATCATAATGAAACACCCCTGCTGTGTATTTTGTTATCCTGATGGACCAACAAAGACGGTAATTTCTACCTTTCCGCTGTTTTGATGCTCTTCAAATATTTTAGATAGGATTTTGAAACCTTTTTGCCTAACTTCTATCTTTATAATACTAAATAAGGAAAATGGAGGCTATAAATGGGAAAGTGTACCTGCTGTTGTCATTCACATCCTTAAAGATCAGCCCACAGACAACTTGTGGTGGTGCCACTGCAGAGCAGCCCGTGCTGTGAGCACCTAAATCAGGGAACCGCTTGTGCTCCGTATCTTGCGCACCCTGTGATCGCAGCATAGGTTTCAGGCTTTTGCAGTGAATTATCTGCAAAATAATGAATTATCTGCATGGTGAGCAGAAACACCGTGCTGGCAGACTTCAGGATTTTTGGAGGGATAAACAGCCAGTTCATGAAATATATTAAAATATAGAAAAACATTAAATGGCAGAGTTAAATGAATGTGAGAGAAATTCTCTGAGTCGTCACAAGGGTTTAATAAGCAAAGCTTAGCCTCGCACCCTTAAATTCCGGGAGTATTCATACAGAGAGCTCTGCGAGCAATATCAGTTTCCAAGCATGAGGAATCAAATGGGCAGGAACAGACGATGGTGAGGCTTAGCCTTGCTGGTACCCCAGGGAAACTGGGTTCCTGTAACCCTTTAAGGCTTGGGAAGCCTGGTGTTGATCAGTCAAAAATGAAGACTAAGGAGAACAGTTTGTAGGTGAATCTGTTAACTCTAGTGATGTGTTATATATGTATGGGCAAAAAATAGGAAATATCAGTAGAGAAGACAGATAAAACATTTTTATTTCATTAGATAGTTTACAACTGAATACGCATCCAGAATGTTAAACTTTTTCTTTTTTTCCTGTAATTACAGCAGCAAAATTTTAAAAGTTCCATTAGGAAAATGCAGTTTCTTGACTTGAACATGCGTCTGAACATATCAATGACCCTGCAGCCCTGCAGCATCCCTACACTTTAGACCCAGCAAAGCAGCAGCAGAGTAATTCTTTCACGTCAAGAGGTAAAGCTGCATTAGTCAATCATCTTCTTAAAGAAAAGAAAGTAAATTCCTCAGTCTTAGGGCTTTAAGTTTGAGATTTTCACAAGCCTGGCACTGCACAGATTAGCCATGGCAGGAGTGGTAATACTTAACAGCAGGTACTTAATCCAGAGGAGGACGCTGCCGCCTTCTTGGAGGTAGTTATGTGTCCTTCACCTCTTTGTGTACCTGAACGTGGTGGGGCTAACGCTGAGTTACAGCTTATATCACACTCTCACCTTTTTTATCCTGGTCAAGTTTTTTACCCCTGTAACGTGTTTGTGAGGAGCAATGCCATCTCCTCTCAGCATAAGCTTTCCATTTCCCAATCACCCCCATAGCCTTCTCTAGATCTCTTCCAGTTGGATTCCTCTTTCTTGAAGAAGGCTGACCAGAACCCGAGCTCAGGAGCTCCGAATACATCATCACAGGAGGTTTTAATCACTCTGAGATCCTTTGCCTTTACCTTCTCTCCCATCTGGTGATTTTCTTTTCTGTGCTTCCTTCCCTTTATTTGTTCCTCTTCTGACCCACAATTTACGCCTTCTTACTGTTACTGATGCTTGAGGCAAGGGATGTGTGCAGTATTTGAGCCAGGCTTAGATTTTCTTTAATCTCAGCTCAGTCTGCATCATTAGTGGTCCTGTTTCACTTTGTTTTTTTAAATGACTAAAGACCGATGTGCTATGAACTGAGAAGAAGCCATTTTCCTTAGCGGAAAATACGATGGCCCTTTTATCTTACCAGGGAGAGAAGGGATAGCAGCACTGTGGTTTTGGCAGGGTTTCCATCCCTCCCTTTGCGACCCGGCGAGGATCGCGTTAGCAGCGAAGCACCAGACCTACCCCCCACCAAATACAACATGGGGAGGAAGGAGACGTTTAACTGACATTATCATGTCCCTCGCCTTTTATTTCTGTCAGGGATGCCACCCTGTAAATGGTGAATGGTGCCGTTTTTTAATTTTTTTCTGTGACTGTCACTTCATGTCACTTCTTTATTTGTCTAAATAAATACTTCATTATCTTGGAAGTAATGCCAGTCTCTAAAAAGAGAGATTGTCCTTCCGTCTGCCATTCAGGGAAACACAAAAACGTGTTCCCTATTGCTGGAACCTCTCCTCACTAAGGAGAATAAAATGAAAACTCTCATAGACACTCAGAAGTAATGCTAGATAAATTGTAATGCATTTATATCCGTCCAGCTGAAATTGTCACTGTAGCTTTGATAATAAGAAACAGATTCTGGTCTCGCTTTATCTCGCTGGAGTGCTGTATATTTAGATGGATTTAAATAGCTTTGCCTCGCGTCTTATGAGCATCTGTTATTTTAATACAGCAGATAAAATCGTCGAGAACTTCTTTTTTACTTTTTGTTTATATCAGGCTTTGCCATAATGTGAAATGATATTGCGGAGAGATTTCTATTCTAAAGATGTTAACTTTGCAGGGATAATGTTCCTCAAATGCTGCGACCGATAACTGCAACACCAGTGATGCTGACAGTAAGTCAGGAAAAAGGCTCATTTCATAATATGAGTAGCTGAAAAATGTCTTCTCCCTCCTATTTGTTTCCCTGCTGTGCAAATGCCCAATAAAAACTGAAATCTCTTGCAAGGTATTTTTCACGGAAATAAAAGGATGACTTTTTTCATGTTCGTTTTTACTAAACATTTTTTAAAACGCAGTAGGTGGGAAGGATTTCCATTTTTCTGGTGTTTTTTTCCACAGTCCTGGAATAAGGTGATTCCTTTTATGAGACAGCAAATTTAAATATGGAGACATATTTAAATATTACATATGGGGCTTTAATCTGCCTCTGATTGGAACAAGTCCATTGCAGATAAAGTCTGACTCAATTTTTTATGATCTTGTCTTACAGGAAACTTTTTTTTTTTCAAAATACAGAAAATTGCATGCTAATGGCTTTCATCATGCTGCCTAAAAGTATGTGGATACAAGTAAATGGCTAGATATGTGTTTGATTTCTTATTCGCACTGCCATTTTGGTGGTTATCTTTTCTACAGCAGAGGTTGCATTAGTGTTAAGTGTAATTGCTCTTTCATTTTTACTTTTTACTGACTGAGATGGTTACATTTTTTTTTTCCCCAGAAATTACTTGTGGAGATGCCTGTGTATTTCTCTTTGTTTACCTGCTTCTTTTCTGTAATTTATTATCACCAAAAAAATAGTTTAATAATTCATAGAAGGCCAGTACAGCATTTTAATGCAACTTCAAAGGGCTATTAAAATCATATTATTTTGGTTGAATATGTTAAATGTTGGTTGGTTTAACATATATTGATAATAACCTTGGTTATGTATTTGATATATATTATATATTGTATATATATTATCCTTAAACTTCTCAGTGTTCATCAGGGCTCTCAAGAAGCTAAAACGTTCTGCAGTTGACCCATTTCTCTACAGTGTGGAATGGTTTTACTGAAACTCTTCCTTTTTTTTTTTTTTTTGTCTCCAAATAGGAAATTATTTTCTTTGGAGTCCTGTTTGTTACTACATGCCTCACCATGGGGCTGCTGGGAACTTCTTTTCTTCTTTGTGAACTTTAACAGGTTGCGCAGAGGGTGGATGCCCCATCCCTGGAAACATCATTGAAGCCTAGGTTGGCCAGGGCTCTGAGCAACCTGATCTGGTTGGAGATGTCCCTGCTCCTTGCAGGGGGGTTGGACTGGGTGGCCTGGAGAGGTCCCTTCCCACCCAAACCATCCTGTGATTCTATGACACTGTGATTCTCATAATTTAGGGGATTTATTTTACCAACCAATCTGTCTTCAGTGGTGCAGTATTTGTCCCAGTTCTTCTTGGGCCATTCAGTGTTGTGCTTCGTTTCTCTGTATTCAAAAAAAAAAAGAGAAGTAAAAATGCTGGGTTTTGCATATTAATGCCAGTGAAATTTTGAAGCCAGCTGGCAATCCCTGAAAATTGTGTCAGGACTGCTGTTCAGCCACTTTAACTCCCATCTATCAAAAGCCTTCTCATGGTAGCAAGTATCGGAATGGCAGTTATCCTCATGGAAGTGTTTCAACTTCAAGTGTGGAAGCTGTGATCACACAGAGAGATCCAGGGGTGGTTGTTTCAGTTTTTTGAGAAGGGCCAGTAAACACTTGTGCTTCCAGCTGGGCTGCTATCGAGTGGCACAAGTAAAGCTGTGAATGAAAAACTGACAGTAGAGGTTACACGCCTGTGATGAGCAGCAAGCGAACGTCAGGTCTGTGTTGTCCTGGATTTTGAAGACTGTCCATCTCCTGCAGATGTCTGGAAAGCTCTGTGAATACAGTAAGAGCAGTTCACTGCTTTTAGGGCAACTGTAGGGGGTTTATATATACATACACACACACACACACACACATCAATATAATAAATAATATATATATATATATCTTTATTATCACAGGTACTGCCAAAACAACTTTTCTAGAAAGACAGTTAAAATAACTGATTTCAAGATCGCAAACTTGGAGGTCACCTACTGCCAGGGATTTGTAGAATCGCGTGATGCCTCACTTCCCCTAATTTTCCATATGGTTTTGCAGCTGACTGCCTGGTCCTCTCCCTCTCTACTCATACTTCTTGTAAATGTTGCAATTAAACCATGCACGTGTATGAGTTAAATTGGCAGGAAAGTCGTTACAGGTTTTTAGCAACAGGCTGGGATAAAACAGCTTACGTTGCTGAGCTTATGAAGAGGAAAAGACCCTGATCTTATTTTGTCCCTGTGGCTTTAGAGGAGAGGCAGGGGTTGACTGCAATTTCTTTCTGCGTGGAATGGGGAATGAAGGCTTTGGGTCGTTCTGCCAAATTTCTACTCTGCTTACCTGGCTGGCCCTGCGTAGTAGATGGCTTTCCCTCTGATCCAGGCCTCCAGAAAGCAACGTGGCCCAGCTGGACACAAGGTTTTCTCCTTGATCTGCTCTGCTTTTAAGCCTGCAAAGTCACTGAACACACACAAAATCTGTGCTGACATTTTACAGTGTGAACAGATGTATTCTGCATCTCGCGAAACCTATTTCTGCAAACGGCCACGTTCTCAGGTCTCATTGACTTGAATCAGGTGTTAAGGGCAGAAGTAATGATTCAGAAATCATTTAGTGAATCCGAGGGGTAATTTTTACAGGCTGTTAGGAATTTCAACCATCCTGGCTCTGTTGGAGTGGAGAGGGATGCAGTTCTTGCTTGTATCATGTGAAAAGTTTGTGATTTACAACAGTTTTCTGAATCTGAAAAGCTAATAGGGCGTTATACTCCAGATACAAAGTATAAAAATCTGGGAAATTAAGTGCTGCGTCATAAGGCAGAGGGCTGGGAGCAATTACTTGGATTTATTATTTCAGCTGCATTCCCTTGCCCTTTATTCAGAGGAAGGGTAGGAAGTTTTAACAGAAAACTTAAAATAGGGTGGGGCAGTCTGCTGTCTTAATTGTTTTCACTAACAGGAGAAAATACTAAATGAAAGTCACAGTGAGAGGGAAAATGGGGCTAAACTGCACTGCTGCTGGCCTGAAGTGCAAAGGCACGCTTGGCAAAAATATGGAAGATCTGTAAGATGGTCTGATAGGGGCCTGCAGTTTAAAAGGGAGTCCTCTAACGTGGATGGACGCTTTAAGATGGAAATGCACTGGAGAGAATCCTGAGAAGGGCAGATAAGCCCAGCCTCACGATCTGTAATTGTGCTCTTCAGAAATACCAAACCCTTAATGCAATATTAAATTAATAGTAATGCACGTGGGAACCTGATTCTACAAACCAGAGGAAAAAGTCAAGGACAGGGATGCTTCTACTTCCGCTTGAGCCACTGCTCATCACTATTTTCAAATTTTCCTCCCTGCTTTGGCATAGTGTTGCTCCTCAGCTTCTCCTTCCCACCAAAAGTTATTTTTAATCTCTTGCCTGGAGTTTGAAACACAGCATTTCTCAATATGGGACTGGTGGGTGCTTCTCTCCTCTTCTCTCCTGTTCCAGTCAGCTGTCTGGAGGTCACCTGGATTAGGCAGATGGGTCTGCTGCTCCTGTAGAAGCACGTTTGGAGCTACTTTAAAGACCCAGTTGCTTTCATGCTTCCTTTCATGTTCTCTTTTCCTTGACATCTGCCAAAGGTATCGTTCCTTTACACATGGAGCATGGGGATCATTTTCTTCCATTTGCAAAGAGTCCCCTCAGCGTAACAGGTGATTCTGTTTATTTTTTTGGCGTTATTTTTGTTGAGCACTAAGTAGGGGCTTTTACTATGTGCAGTAGCATTGGATAGGATGTCGAAAAGAACTGCTTATTGGCCCTGCTAAATGTGCACGAGCTTGGGTAGACTAATAAAATACTGGTGATAGCTAATTTGACAAATCCAAGAAAGCTTACTGAAGGGCTGAAATGACCTCAGAATTACTCTTTATAGCTCTGCAATAAAAATATGCACCCAAAGGGCTAATAAGTGGCTATGTATTACCTGCTCCTTCATAGTCGAGGGAGCTCTCCCCAGGCAGAGGGTTTTTGCCTTCTGAGAGCTGGCTGCCAGCGCTGCCAGCAGCTGCTTGTGGCACAGGCTTTGCTCCTGCTGGGGGAAAGAGAGAGGAGGACGTGCCTTTGGAGCTGGCCTGATATCCTGCTGCTTAATTCCGACTCCTGCACTGGTAGCACGCTGGCAGCAGTGCTGCTTATCCTGGCTGCACGTGCCAAGGCAGGATTTGGGATTTAGCATTTACTTTCAACCCCAAACTATCTACCGCCCTCGCAATAACCAAATTTCTTAATTCTACAAGTATTTGTTGACCCACAGTTTATTTAATCCCATGATGGGATGCATTTCTGTTTCCCTGTATTTCTGGCAACCTCATGGTGGCTCCTAAACGAGTTTGAAGAAGCCAAAGCTGCTGAGCGCGGTTGACTTGTTCAGCCCTAAGCGCCACAAGATTGCTAAAACATGTTATCCTGCGTGAAGTGTTTCATGTTTTATGTATGCACAAAAATGAATTTGCAAGCATCGTTCTGGTACCGCTGAGGACATGGCACTGTAAATGGAAGGTCAAGGCTACCTGCCAGTAACCGCGCTGACGAAGTCGTGTTGATAAAGTGTTGAGAAAAAGGCTGTCGAACAAGTACAGAATCTTAAAGACATCTGCAGTATTGTGAGTAAATATATATTTACCACTAAGTTGATTGTTTCAGGATAATTCAATTTAGCTCCCCTGAAGAAGATTACAAAGCTTTTTTTTTATGCCTACTATCCTACTGTTCTTACTGTTCCATAATTGGGAGCAAATACTCAAGTTGGTGGCAATGGATTTGCTGCGAAATAACCGTTAACTTTAACAGGGGATGTGGGGCTGTTTCTTTTTGAAGTCTTCCATGTAAAAATCTGAAAATGTAGAATAAATTAAAATTATGGGAGAATCTCAGTAATTTATTTGCTGTTATCCTCCCCACAGCCACACAAAAAAAAAAAAGGAAAAAAAGGGCACTTTGAGTATAGATAAAATGTTTCTTTTTGCAACTTTTTATTTACATCAGAAATGGGAATCCATTTGCCAATGTATTTTCTGTGCATTTTTAAATATTGAATAATCCCACTGTGAGAAAGGACAAATATCTACATAAAATATGCATGCACATGTGCACACATTGCTGATAGGATAACCAGATTTCCTTATAATGTGCACTGGCACGTGTTGCATCATTTGTAGCACTTCTCTTGTACAAGCCGTGATGGGAAGCTGAAATGGTAAGCTTTTTCTTTTCTACTTTGGGATTTTACATCTTTTAAGCTCATACTTTTTGGAGGAAAATTGCTGAAGGACTGCATGAAGAACCTTTTATAATACGAATATTTAATAGTTAATATTTAAAAGTGTGCAAGATGTACATTAAAAAGGTGATTGACAAAAGTGTTCCTCATTGGGTTACACACAGTTTGTAACCTTGAGTAGCTCAAAAACAAGCGCTATTCTGTCTAGGAGTAAACAGGAAGAATATGCCCTTTCTTGCCCTGTGGGGATCGTGTGACTAACAAAGCCATTCAGAATCACTGAGCATTTAAAACATTGCTACAGAAGGGAGTTACAGCACTATCATCCTTCCTTCCAGGAACTAATAAAACAGACTGCATGTTAAATCCGAACACATCTCCTGCACTCTCAGGAGAAGAACAAAACTAAGCTGCTGTCAGGATTATAAAGGCTGATGGGTTGTTATGTGGTGGAGAACTCGGGCTCTTGCTGACCTTACTCACACCGAGGGGCAATATTTTTTTTGGAAGGCTGAACTACTTCTAAACACTTTCTCCACTGAATTAAATATACAGACGATTTCCCAGGCAGGCTTCCTACAGAAATACTTTATTACAGATCCTTAATTTCTCAACGGAAAACCCCATCCTGCAGTCACAGCACGGTGCAACATCTTCATATCATAGAGTGGAATTTCTGTCGTGTGAGACTTGGTGCCAAACCTTTGCTTAAGTCTGTCTCTCAGATGATGCTTCTTCAAATCGCACAGCATAAATCGGTGACCTTTTCTAGTACCACTGCCCTTCTGGGGGTTGGGGGTGAAGCTTCGTTTTGGCATGTAAAGCTGCAGAAATGAGCATTTATTTCACTATAAAACACTGAGGAGGTAGCAAAGGCTTCACAGACACCGCAAGGGATCTTGTCGAGTTCATGGCAAGAAGGGAATACGTTGACATTGCAGAACCTTTTTGAGAAGTTCAAACAATGAAATCCCTTAAACTATCCTTATACTTCGCACCTGAATCAACCAGGATGTAAGTGATGTCTCCTGGCCCTATCTTTCCATTTTCCCTGAGATCCGTTAGTTTTTCCAGACGCACTGCAGACAGCTTATAGCTCCCTTCCTCCCTGGATCTTTACGTGCAGTCTCCGCTGTTGAGGTGTATCTGCCTCTCACCTCACTTTCAACCTTCTCTATGTCCCTGTAGGCCTTCTACCTCCTGCTACCGCTGCCTGCTTGAGATCATACCTAACATACCCAGGGCTATTTTGTTCTTTTTTTCCCTCTGTTCCTTTCATGCCCTAATTTCCCATTCTCATTCCCTCGACTGCTTCTGGCTTCTTGAATCTTGCCCTTTTCACCAGTGTGAACGTTTCACCCAGGTCTGTCTACAGTGAAAATGCGTAAATTTATGTTGTTTCTTTTTTTATTCAAGGAAAGCCTGAATGAGTGTGATTGCACAGCATGTTACCTTGCATTTACATAAATGTAATATAATGAACTGAAGCACTGTGCTATCAATCATTTGGGACGTAGCTCTCGTACCATGTAGAGGAATGTTTCTTTTTGTTTCAGAAAATACAGTTCAGCATAGAAAAATCAGTATCTTGAAGGCTAGGGCTTCCCTGTGATCGATCATCTGGTTCCTTCTCCAGCAAAACGAGAGGAGCAAGGTCATCATAACCTCTTGAAATCTCCTAAACCCCTATGATGGGTCGTTTTAGTGTGCTGACCCTTAGGGTGGTGATAGTGAAGGCATAATTATAGAATCATGTAGGTTGGAAAGGACCTTTAAGATCATCAAGTCCAACGGTTAACCTGGCACCGCCAAGACCACCACTAAACCACATCTGCGTGGCTTTTAAATACCTCCAGGGATGCTGAGTCCACCACTTCCATGGGCAGCCTGGTCCAGTGCTTGACAGCCCTTTCGGTCAAGAAATTTTTCCTAATGTCCAATCTAAACCTCCCCTGGCGCACCTTGAGATTATCTGTTATGTAATAGAGAAGTTCATGGAAGAAACAGAAACATCTCTCTGGATATACCACAGAAATAAAATTATGTTGTCCTGGCATGCCAAAAATATTGATGAACAGGCTTTAGTCATAGTTAAGGGATTGCTATATTCAGCAGAGCCGCGAAAACATATACATGGCTTTTCAGTAAGCGAGTATGCCGCCAGTCGGTAAGCATAAATGCTGTGATTTGCCATCATCCTACCAAATCACTTCTTACATGCTTCCAACTCGCACTGTTACATTAAATTTATTACTGATTTCCCCCAAGACCTAATTAGATGACAGTGAAAAGTAATATTTTTTTGCCCTTGTCTGAAGGCGCTGGTTCTTTCCTCTCATCACCTTCTCTTGTCTCATCTGGGAATGCTTTCTTCCTTTTCCCATCTATTTATAAGTATTCAGCTGTGCGGTGAAGTGTTGCCAACTTCCAAAATATTGTATGCACCTGTTCTTGGGAACTTCAGATAACCTAAAGAGCTCTTTTTTTTTTTTTTTTTTGAGCTGATAATGTGTGATTTTGAAAATTTTGCTTTTTAGTTTTAAGCCCTTATGCGTGCTGAAAAGAAAACCCGTGCAAATGTAAACTTTATAGGTTCAAAAACTGGATAGCATCAATTCAGAGACTCTAACTGCTCTCTCACCTGGGTCTTAGGATGATGTGGTTTCTCAGCACTGAATGCTTGAAGCTCTTAATGCAGAACAAGTGAAGTACTGATAAAGTGCAGGGAATGCAAATTAAATGAAAAGAATTATTTTCTTTTCCTCTTGTCTGTGAAGAAGCCAGTGGAGAGACATAAAAGCTGAGACTCCGGAGCGCGAGGGATGCCTGTCTTTTGTTGTAGCTAAAAATATTTAAACAAAGACAAGTGAGCCCTACTTACAGGATGCTGTTTAACTTACAAGCCTGCTGATCCTCTTCAGGCAGCAGTAAAGGGATTGCTTTTACTTTATGGCTTGCTTTCAGTTTATAAACCTTGTACACAAAAGTGATGATAATTGGGAAGAAAACCACTGTACACATTTGAGAGCTTTAAAATAATCCTTAGGCTGAAGTTTCTTTATGAAGAACTGATGAGATATTTGGTAAGTGGGGAGAAAAAGAAACACCAATGTTTGCAATGACTTTTCTAGCTGTGGTTTTCTATCTCAAGTATTTACACAGAAGAGTGGTTCTTTAAACTGGGGAGTACAAATATGTATGTGAAAGCAAACTAAGGTGACTGAATCCCAGAATAAGAAAGCGGTCGTCTTGGTTTTTTAACTGGCTGCATGCATAAAATGAGCAAGAAAAAGTTGTTAAATACTAGCATCAAAAGTGGGGGAAAATGTCTATTTTGGCCAAAAATGAGAGAATGATGGTTACATGGATTATTGTGATGGGGTGTTTACAATTTCCTAACAAAATAATATGGATAAAATTGCCCATTGGATGTGTTATGGAGGAATCAGGCAATACCTCTAGAAACTATCTTCATCAGACGCTTGCTGGTTGTACCTGAATGTCAAACGGTAATGGAAATTATGCAATTTCAATTTTAAAAGCTTGCTATCAATTGTTTGTGGATAATATAAGTCTAGATAATATTTCTCCTTTTAGATGATGAGGTTCTCTCCTCAGTCTGGGACATCTCAATGTGTGAAGAGCAGTATTAGGTGACTTAAAAAACAGCCACGCAACCATTGCAAAAACTACATCGAGAAATAATTCAAAGACAGAACAGTACTACATGAGCTCATAGAAAAACCCTGTGTCTTGAAGATGTGGCATGTCATCATCTCAGGCATTTTACAAGCTAAACAAATCAATTTGACTTGCCTCACTCCCTTTGATATTTTGATAAATATTGCAAGATTCTATTATTTTTAATAAAAGGCCTTCAAGAGACAACTGGGGAGCATGGAGATGCATGTTCAACATTGTAACTCAGAGAGGGGGTCGTCAAATTTTTATCATCTTTCCTTTTATGAATTATTAATATGCAGTTTTATGGAGGCGAGTAATCCCTATGGAGTTATTAAACGCTTCGCTGGAAGGCTTCGCTGTGCGGGAAGCCTGGAAGCCCAGCCTTTTCCTGGCGAACCGGCGCGCGGGGAACGGCGCGGGGCGGGACTGGCGGGAGGCGGAGGGAGGCGGGAAAGCGCCGTTCCCTCACGTGCCG
>JAAGAY010137241.1:62943-76853 GCA_011801015.1 Ardeotis arabs | reverse complement strand
CGGCTCCCCCCGCCACCACGAGCCGGCGACCCAGAGGAGAAGGACGAACGCCACCGCCCGCGGCTCGTCACGGCAGGGCAACGGAGGACTGCCCGGTACGCGGCTCCAGCCCGGCCGGGAGGTGACGGCTCGCCACGGCCCCTCGGCGCCGCCGTTCGTGGGCGGGAAGATGGCGGAGGGCGGGCTAGAAGATGGCGGCGGGCGGGAAGATGGCGGCGGCTGAGGCGAGGAGGCGTCGGAGCCGCTGGCTTTCCGTTGCTGGCAGCTGTCTTGGTGAGGTGGCTCAGAGCACTGGGAATAACTCTGATTTACTTTTTCATTTTTGTCGTGGTTTAGCCTCATGTTGACAACTAAATACCACACAGCCACTCACTCACCCTGCCCCTGCCCAGGTGACTGAGGGAGGGAATTGGAAAGAAAAGGAGAACTCACGGGTTGAGGTAAAGACCGTTTATTAGGACAGCAAAGGAAGAGATAATAAGATATAAACATATAAATAATTGTAATAATAAAATAGATATAATAAAATATACAAAGTGAATGATGCACAATTTCTCACTGCCCAGTGACCTGAAGACTGATACAGACCGTCCTGAGCAGCGGTTGTGGAACAGAACCAAGAGGAATCTTGGAAGAATCCTGAGCATCCAGTACGCTGCCCACCGACCGATCTCCAGTTACACACTGAGCAGGATGTCTGTGGTACGGAATGGTTTCTCTGGCCAGTTTGGGTCAGCTGTACTGGCCATACCCCTCCGAGCTTCTTGTACCTGCACATTAGCAAAACCTGGGAAGCTGGAAAAAGTCCTTGATCTCTCAGCAACAACTAATGGCATCAGCATGTTTTCAGCATTCTTCACGTACCAAATCCCATACTGAATTCAAAACACAGCAACTACTGGGAAGAAAATTAGCTCCATCCCAGCCAAAACCAGGACAATTTTTCATCCAGCAGGTTGGCACTGGTGTATTTATGTTCCTTTTCCCCCTCTCAGGTGCAGGCAGGGGATAGAATCACCTCAGCGCTTCAGTATTCTCACATGCTAAATAGGGCGACCAGCCTTTTCAGCTGAATGCCAGCCGGCAGAAACAGGGGAGCTTGGCCATTAAAATAGACAAAGACACTCTTCGTTTTGGACACGTTGGTTCTCTTCTGCACTGGCAAAGGAAGGTAACACTCTATTTTTGCTGTACCCTCACCCTGTGGGCTCTGGACAGTTGTGGTGGCTGCCGCCTGCCCCCTGCCTCAGCCATCTCAGCCTGGGGGCACATGGCAGCCCCACCTTGCTGTGGGTGAAGAAGGCAACTCCCCTTCTAGTGCCTGTATGGCCTCAAATCCATGTACAGCGGGGAGAAAGTGTCCATCCTGATGTGGCCTTTATGTTTTTCGCAATTTTCTCTGAAAAAATGCCTTCATCAGTAACCTGTTTCTCACTAGTATGTAGAAAAGCCAACCTGTGGTTTAATGATTCCTTAACTAAAAAAAAAAAACATAAAAAGTAAATATATTTGTGGTACATTTGCTGAACTACAATATTAAGGGAAAAATACGTCTTTGGTTATCACTGTACTATTTTTTATCTATATATATAATACGCACACAATGTTATAATTTTAGGTAACTTCCCTAGTATTTAAACCTCATATGGCGTAAGCATAATTCAAACTGTTGTTAACCAAAATCTATTGGAGAATCACTACTCTAAGTAAAATTATTGAGCATTTGTTAAAACAAGGGTGTCAATAAGATTTTTTTTCAAGGAGTCTACAAGAAATAGGCAACAGCTCTATAAAACTTGAGGGGGCTGTGGGTCTTGCAGTCCCTCAGGACCCTTTGGTAGACTCGTTCTTGGTTTTCTTACTGTACTGTTGCCACAATAAAAGCCAGCAAAATTTAAGTTCTCTGTCAGTCTGTCACTGAAGATAATAGAAGGGGAGGATGAACTTGAGTAATTGTGATAGAGGAGTGATCTGCTTATTGTGTGTAGTAATAAGATACAGCTGAAAAGAATTTATGTTCCGAATTAGCATGTGGGAAGGTATGGAATGCAAAGCAGCTCTGGTAAAATAAGTGACTTCGAAAAGCCTGACAGCAAATAGTTATTAGCTGTTGTGCTCAATAGCACAGTAACAATGCTCTTTTGTAAACTTTCTTGTCTTGGTGATGTAGTTGGTAACAATTCTGAAAGTAGCAGGTAGATCACTGCCAGGAAAGTAAGGCTTTTAGAACGAGACACGTGAAAGCAAGGGATCAATATGTACTTTTATTCAGCTAGATAAACAGACGAGATCTGAGCCCAGATAGTCAGTGAATAGTGAGGAGATAGCTAAAGAGATTTAAATATGCTTTATTTTCAGCTTGAATCTTCAGATGCGGCTCAAGGTTCAGCAAGCTCTGAGGGTTGCAGCCTGTTCCGGTGGTTTCTTGAGGCTTGTTCTTCCTGTTCATTGCTGCATGGAGCACTTTTGATTTTCCTGTCCGGGTGATTTAATATAAGGAAAGTATGGGCTATTAACTGGTAAGAGCTGTAGAATGATGAAAATGATGGTTATAGCGTACCTGCAGTAAAGGAGTAAAGAAATTTGGTGTAACTAATACAAAATTGATGTCTTCAGGAATTAGGCTATACTATCAGATTTTTTTTTTTTATGTTACAGGCTTTGTTGCCCTTCCCCCACGGGAATCCAAAACGTTATTGCCAAAGTTGAGAAAGCATTTAGGAGAAGTCAGAAGAGACATCTACAATGTTCCAGGCTAAAGCAGGAAGAATAACCCGCATTAAAACAAGGTGGGGAGCACTTGCAGAAAAGCAGCAAGGTAAGCATGAGTCAATCATGTCACTTTGTTAAGAAAAGAGATACACGTCGTACTAGGATACAATGTCACAGGAGTATTTGTGTAAGAAGTACAGAAATGATCCTTTTGGTCTCCGTAGTACTGAAAAGACTAATAACTACTGTATCTACTCATAGATGTGGAATCATAGAAGCATGTGTGTAGTTGTTGTAATATTTCCTGTCTTCCTAGATATTTGTTTGTAGCCTGTGTATCTATGGAGGTCAGGTGCTTAGGCATCTGCGTCTTGGTGCCTTTGTAAATCTGATTGTCTTTATACTCTTTGATCAGATGCAGAGGATGACGGCGATACGTGAACCAAACAGTAGAGTGCCTTCATGGGAATGCTGGCTGCTGAAGTTAGTGGTGGAGGTGCCTAAGAAAAGGACTCCTTTGCTCAGCTGTTATGAGTTTGTTTCTTTATGTTGAAGTCCTAGAATTGATTCTACCAAATCATCATAATTTCTCTATAAACTCGGTCACAAAAGAATGTCAGAGGCACAGCCACGTGCTGTGTTTGGTGTTCTGAAGTTAATGTTCTGCATTTTGTCTGACTCAGATTCTTACACATACAGGAAAAAAAAAAACAGTCATAGTAAAAAAGAAGAAATGCTGTTTCAAATGCTACTGTAGACTGTAATCAATTGGAGCGCATTTAAATGCAGCAGCTCAAGAGAGGTATTCTGAAACGATGCTCTGCCCCCTCTGCCTTGACAGGCTTGATCGTAAGTGCTTGATGCCAATGTGTGATAGTTCTGGGAGCAGGCTGCTATCTGATGTATCCTCTGCCTGCTGGGGTAATGGGAGGCGTGTGTTCCCTGAGCATCTGCTGCCAGATGTTGGCAAGCGCTCGGGGACTGAGGCCGTAACCTTGTCCCTCACTGTTTGGACATGCTGCCACTAGTCTATGCTGCCAACTAGTACAGTTTTCAGGCTGACTGAGAATAGTACTTTTTGAACGTTTTCAGTTCGCTGCTGTTCTCACTTGCCCACGGATGCCTAGCAGACCAATGTCATGACACCAGGAGGCGTGTTCTTATGTCGATGCTACTGCTTGCATACTAGCACTTTTTTTCCCCTCCACCTTCTTAACCTGCTGTTTAAATAAACTGCTTGTGTTTTTCTGACAGGTTACCTGAAGAAGCAGTGGCTCTTTTTGAGATACCAGTCTACTCAGACCTTTCTGCAAGGATTTGAGGGCTGACGAAACTTTGAGGAAGCTCCGGTCTGCATTCCTCCTCTGTCCCCTAAATGACATGCTGCACCTTCAGTCTGGTATGGTGAGTTCATTCATTCCTTCTCCCTCCTGACTTAGGAGGAAGGATAAAAGTTGGGCTCCTTGCACTGTTCTCCCCACAGGCTGACACTGGATATGGAAACTTCCTGCTGCCATGCTCCCTTTCATCTTTTATCGTGTTACTTTTTTCATGATGATTGAATATGCTTTTTCCTTCTTTTTCACCTTCCAGAAGTTTCCTTGAAATGCTCCTTGAGTTTTGTGAATGGCAAAAGTAGGGAATTCCGTTCCATCTTTGTTCCCTGTGATTGGAACTGAGGGGAATGAAGTGTTGCAGGAGAGATAACAACAGTCTTTGTGTGGTATCAGTTATAAGCCTGATCTTTACTGAGGATTTTTGTGAAGCTTAAGTTGCCTTTTGCCAGTGGATATGATTTGGCAATGTATGTAGCGACAATGGCTGTAACTCAGTAATGAGTTAGAAAACCAAAAGCAGAAATCTCTCTTCTTCTGAGAAAAATTTCTTCTTCAACACACCAGGGTTAGGTTTCCTTCTAGATAATAACGCTTGTAACATATATAATAAGCAAAGGCTAGTCATAAGAGTTTTATGCTTTTGGAGGTGGGGGAAAGACTGCAGATAAAAAATGAGAGAGTTAACCCAAAATGTTTGGTTTTGTCTGCGCACAGATATTTTCCTTTTAAATGTACGTATTGAGACTTAAGCAACTCCGTGCCTCAAGGCTGGTTGGATATTCATGTGGATGAACTTAAAACAGCACTTTCCACCTTAGTTTGGCCTTGAGGTTATAAACATTTTTCCTCTCAGTGCAGGCATTGCTGTCATTGCCCATGTTTTACACCCTCATAACTTGATTACCGGTTGTGGCTATATCTTAAATCAATCTAGAAACTTTGGCTGGTGCTGAATGCTTAGTAGTGTGCTGAATAATGAAGCTGGACTACAGCAGAATTTAATGTCCTTGGCGTTATTGGAAGTGAATTCTGTGGTAATTCTAGAGGGTAGCAGGTCAGTATCACTAGTGACAAATGCTTTTGTTGTCGAGTGCGATGGATAGTAACAAGGCAGGCTTCCCTACACAGCCTTGACAGTCTGACTTATAGTGATCTTATGGGGTGGGGAAAATATCACTTTGCTTGTGCACAAAGCCTTTGTCTTTTCTGTGCTGGTAAGACTTTTCAACAGAGGCAGTAAATGAGTTTAGCTTGTGTATCTCATAGAAACTAGAGTAAAGTCCTTTAATGTCCACAGGGAATGGAACAGGCTTCACTGTTTATGGTCTTGGTGGAAATTCCACATTGGAAAATGGCAGGAGATGCACTTTCTCCACTTTGAAGATGAAAGATTGGTTTGTGTCTGGCTTCAATTTGAAGTTGAAGCTCCAGGGAGACTATATATTTGAAACCTTATTCTTTGCCCTGCTAATCTATGCCCTCCAGTGATACCTGAAAGCTCTACTTCTACTTTATTTTTTCTCTCTTTCTATAGAAGATGTGTCTGTGCAACAGTCATTTCTTCTCAGCATGTATCCTGGGAATACTGTTTTCCAAATGGAAAGCAAGAGAATTCGCATGCACAGAGATTCGTATCCTGTCCTTAGCAGTCTGCTGGGTAGAACTGATAGGGAAAGTTTTTGTTAAAAAAACTTACCAGCACTGTGCCTAGGATGTGGGAGACCGAAATTCATGCATGTGATTTGGAGCAATCACTTGAATTCAGGTCTGACACTGGGTAATGTCTAGTCTGGAGTAAGCATGTAATTCATGAGTGTTCCTGAAAGGTGGTGATCTGATTTTGTGCTTCAGTATGTGAACATCCGTCAGCCATGGCTTTGCTTTTGTAGGGATATTTATCAGGATGGAAAGCATGCAGAGAATTGGAGCAGGTGTCTTAGAGGAAAAGAGCTATGAGATCTCTGGGAACTGCAGGTGATTTGGGTCTAGATTTCACTTTTTTCCTCCATTCCCTCTTATGTGAGCAGACTGTCTGACATCACGCTGCAAGTGCCTACGCCTCCTGGGTTGCAGAGAAATGGTTTATTACCGCCTACTGAATGATAGTTCTGGTTTTGTAACAACTGATTTTCATATATTGGGCTCCCATGAAAGCCTTTATGTGAGATTATGGTACCTAATTAACGAGGTCTAAGGAGACTGCGGTTATAAGTTGTGCACCAAAATGCAAAGGAGAAGTAGAGAAATGAGTAATGAAGTATAAATTGTGTGGAGGACTTAGGATATATGGCCAAGCTTATTCCCTGACCTGATAATTAATATACTTGCATTTGTCATGCTGTGGCTTGCTACGCGACAGATATACGGAGTAAGCAGAGTGCGCAGAACAAAGTTGAATTTAGGAAGGTACATTGCATGGGTAAGGTACTTTGTGTTCACTGCACAGGTTACCTCCCAATTGCTGTTGTAAAAATTTGTAGAAGCTGCTTTGAATGTCTTAGAAGGATTTGTTTGTAAAGAAGATCCTGAGTAAAATGACCGTCTGGTATAATGCCTCCTGAGAGATTTAGCAGCGCATATCCAGAGGTTTCCTTAGTTTATATTCTTTCTAGGACTTTTTGTCTTCTAGTGTAATTCGGTGATCCAGTCTGCGTCATTTGCTGTGTCCCTCCAGGAGCAGCCTCTGCCTGAAGGGACCTCGTCTTGTTTGAGGCGCTGAGGGTGGTGGCAGGCACTACTGTGTCTGAAGGTGCTGCAGCTGTAGGCTTAGAAGCAAACACAACCTTACTTATGTTTTATTGTGTGCTAAAACTACAGATTCTAAAGATTTTTTTCAAAGGAGGGGGGAAACAGTATCTGATACAAATCTTCTTATGTTTATTGAGAACAAAATCTGATGCAGGTAAACTGCCTTTGCCCTGTGATGTGGTAACAAGAAATACTGAATTGACTTTAGATAGTCTGCTGGTTCAAAGCCAGTGCTGGCTTCCAGAAGGGTCGTTGTTCAACCTTTTAATCTTACTGCAGAACTCGCCACTATGCCAGGAAGCGAGGAATATTATTTACGTAGCAGCAGCACCGGAAGCTTCCAGGTGGAGATGAAGGTGTCATTGTTACAGACACTGTGGTAACCAGGAACAAATGCCCAGTGTTCCCCAGAGAATTTGTAATTTAGGGCTTTTGAAAAAGTTACAGCAGGCTTCTGAGAATTCTTGGAGCCAAATTAAATGCTAGATCTGTGTGAGTCAAAGTATGCCTTTTCGTAGAGATGCTCTGATGTGACCTTTCCCGGGTAAAATGCATTTGGAATGGTTCTTGAAGCTGCTGGAGTGATCTCTGTGCGTGTGCTGGCCGTGCTGAGAAAACAATGTGCAGTATACGTCTGTTCAGTGTGAGGTAAAAAAGGGCAAAGCCTAGAGGAGAGAAAAATGGCAAGTGGCAAAGCAGCAATTGATAAAAACCTAAATTCAAATATATTCCTGAGAAGCGCTGGATAGATTCTTTTTTACAAGTGAAACAATCTTTTTTGTGAGTAGAAGATACAGTTCCAGTCCCCATCTGTGGTTTAATAAGCATTTTCCATCTTATGTCTGTGAATGATTGGAATTTAAATAAACTGGAAGTCAAATTAGTGGTGGAAGGGCTGGATCTTTTAGCAGAAAAAGGAGTCAAGGTGGGTCACGATGGAGTGACTTGCCTTCTCCTACGGGAAGGGCAGAGCTGCCGTAAGTCATGAGCATTCATGGTATTTCAGCAGAGTACAAGTATGTTCATTCTCAGTGGGAGCGGAGTAAATGTTCAATGTGTGAAATCTGTTGACCTTCACCTGTAGGTTTGAAGCCGACACTAATGATTCTGTTGCATATGTATTTCTCCACGTGAAATATTGTTTACGTAGAAGATGGTTTTAAGGTCCTTTGCCACTTGAAGGGAAACTTTTGTAGTTGAGTTTCCACTGATACTGAAATAAAACTGTTGGGAGACTATAGGTCAGCTATCACAATAACTGTATAGGCAATTCTTGGGAGAATTTATTGCAGGAAAACATGGAGCTTTGTGTTCTTTAGAAGGGTTTTCCTCTTAATCTGATATCCCAGGTAGGAGCAACAACACTGTACAAATAGTCACTACTGTGCTTCCGCCTTTGCTGCTTCAGAAGGGAGTCCTGATTAAACACGGTGCTGCTGGTACGCATCGGTATTCCCAGGATAAACACTGGACAGAGAGGGTTCAGCACGCAGCGAAATCCCACTGTACCCTGTGACTGCGTGGGGATTGGGCTGTGCTGCATCTTGTGGTACCAGAGTTCTGTAAAGCAAACACAATTCAGAAAAGTGTGGGTTTTTTTTTAAGCTTCTAGAGGATAGTAAAAGACTAGAGAGTAAATTAAAAGCTAATCTTTTTAGCGTTAGCTTACTAGTTTTAATGTTACCCTCTGGCTAGCTCTCACCATGCTATTAGCCTTTAATTCTGGAAGCTGAGAGTCCTGTGTGCTTGTTCTGTTTCTGTAGCTGCCTTTGTCTTTTTTTCCTTCTTACAGGCAGAAGATAAGAATTCATTAACTCCCTCTCATCTCAACATCTACCTTTCAGGCTCTGTTCTTAATAGTCCTTAATAGTTCTGGGAGCAGTTATTCCTTTTCATTTCTGTGTTTTCCCTTTTTCCACTGCAGTAAATATGCCAGGTCATGCCCAATTAATATTGATCAACTTCCTGAATTATGACTCCTACTATTATTGGAAAAATCTCTCTCTTTTTAGTAAGGAAATGAGTTCCATCAGTAGTCTAAGTGCAATTCAGAAAATTAACCTTGCAAATCCAGCAGTAACCTTTGTGCATCATTGAACTTTCAGCAGTGGGATAGAATCCAGCAATATGATGACCGCTGGTCATTAGCTACAGAGCAGGAGTAAGTAGGTTGGCGTTTGGGTTGGGTTGGTGGGTTTTGTACTACTGAAATGATTCCTGTGCACCCTGAAGGAAACTTCTGCTGTTGCTGTGCTGTGGCAGACCTCAGACCAAGCTAGTTTATTTTCGTATTTTTATGTTTCTTGCTTTCTCCAAATAATTTTTTTTTCTCCTTTTTTTTTTTTTTTTCCTTCTTTCCCCCACCCTCCCTTGTAGAAAGTAGTCTTTGTTATTTGCCACAACTGCTGGTCCTCCAGGTCTGCATTGCTGTCATCCACCGGCAGGTCTTACTTTTACCTCACAGCAGTGATCTACTGGAAGAAATTGCTTCTGGAAGACACCTGCAAAAATAGCTTCTATCTTCTCTCCAGATTATCTGCTGGTGTTCTCGTGACCTGCTTTCAGTCTGTCCAAGTCTAAACCGTCTGACTGCCTGACTGACGATACTTAGAGGCCATTCAATTTACATTAATAATCAGCCTTGTGGTACTCAGTAGGGTTGGCTCTGCAAAGTCTGAAAACATCTGGCTCTGAGAAGGTGGCTGAATTATGCAAAGCTAGGATGGAAGGTTTTGATACGGTCCACGTCTTGGTGGAGTAGATCCCTGTAGGAGTTTCACACTCTTCACAATAAAGAAAAAAAACCAGCAGTGTGATAGCCTCATGGCACAGCTTTGGACCTTCAAGGTAACCGCTGAGAATCCTGGGGGGCTCTCTGGGAGAAAAAATGTATCCATCCAACTTGATCCTTCTTTCATCTGTCCTGCTTTGGTTATAGTAGGTTTTTCTCCCACCCCTTCCCTCGGGAAGCAAGGCCTTGGTTTGCTCTCTCTATTAATTGAGTTGATACTGCAGATGACTTAAAGGGCAGGTGACTTTCAGAGGTTCATACAGAATGCTAGGCTAATGCCCCTTGGACTCGTCTGGCTGGAGAGATGTTCAGCAGATGCACCTCTAATAGTCCTCCCCATGTGCTGGAAACATCTGCTTCCCAGTACATGTTCTTTCGGATCAGCTTTCTGACCTCACAGTGAGCCAATTTCCCTGTGAAGGCCTGAGAGAACAGAATAATTCTTTGCTACTTGGAAAAGAAAAGAGAGTGTGAAGCAAAGGAGCAAAACACAGAGGCTTTTGGCTCCTGACTCCTCCTTAGGTCCTAGAACACTGATGCCAGGAGAGCCCGTTAGGGCAATTTTGTCAGAAATGTGAAAATCAGATTTTTATTGAAGAGATTCCTGTCTGGGTAGATTTTTTTTTTGACAGCAGATGTTATAACTAATTTAAGTGCACCTTCCTAAATTAGAATGCTGTAAGGACTCATTATTTTTTCATGCTAATGCACTTCAATGCATTTAAATAGGCTTTCTTGCCCTTCAAGATTAGTGGTGCTATGCAGGAGGGGCGGAAACTCACTTGAAGAAAATTAATATTTAAGCAAAAGGGTAAAAGACCTTACCAAGGGGAGGTGGAATAGAAAAATATGGGCAGGATTTTTGCATTTTTAACAGCTCATAGTGATGAGTATATTTTGCTACCTTTAATTATTGACTGGCTAAACAGTTCAGTCAAATAAAGTCTCAGTAAACTGTAGATTTTTGGAGACTAACACTCCCAGATTTTAGGAAGGTGTACAATTTGGGACCTGATCGTGATGTTCTTTCTTTACAGAAGCCATGCAATTATTGTTGACTTCTGAATTACCCTTTTCTGTTTAATTGAAAGTTGGACATGACCTGCATGATTCCATTATCTGTAGCTTTAAAAAATTAATTTTGTGAAAGGATACAATTCTACTCTTCCCTTTTCTGTCAGTATTTTTCAAGTTGGTATTCTGGCCATCTGCTGCTTCATCCTGTTCCTAGGTAGTTCTGTCTGCATGAACTACTACTTTGTGTCATTAGCTGTCTTGTATTTGAGAAGGTACCTTGGACCTTCTTCTTAACACCTCATTATGGCTGTTCAGATAGGACACTGATCTTCACGTGGTTGAAATTGAGGCTGAGCCTCCTAATCTTCCCGTTCCGTATTCCATGAATAACACTAGGTAATTATTTAGCATGTTCCAGCTATTTCTACATCTTGCTGACTTCCCTGAAGTACAAGTCTGTTTATCCATTCAGACAAAAAATCCTCTTGCATCCTCGTGTCTTGTTTTGACTCTGTCACTGTTTCTAACGTAAACCATTCCGAATGTGCTCTCTTCCATTCATCTGGAAAGATGATACCAAAGCATTATTTGAACAGAGGAGTCAAGATTCTGTCACTTTGTTGACTTCCTTTCAAACAGCAGTCTAACCTTCCTTGTCTTTGTTTGAAAGTCTTTCACGATTTAGTCCTAAACCAGCGAAGATAAATATGGTATAAACATTTTACTCTATCTCCTGCCCACCAGTTACTTCTTTCCGTCAACATTTCTGTGGCTTTTTTCCCCTCTGTTGCCCTTCCAGTATGTTTCCAATTCAGGACTAAAAATACCCCACCTTTATAATTCTATATATACTATGTTAATTAGTTGATAGTTGTGGGAAGAATCATATTTAAAGATTTGGTGGGCATATGGATGCATGTTTTTGTATGTTAGAACTATTGTGGACATTTTGTGTGATGAAAGCACATTTCTTGGCGAGATTGACTTCTGATGCCTGTTTTGGCACCTAGATAAAGATATAGCAGTAGTGGCTCTTGATGCAAGGCAGTATAGAAAATCTGGACATTTTACACGTTCTTTTTATTTTTTGCATTGCCATCTTTTCTTGTGCTCTAACATTTTGTATTGTGCAATCTTCTCCTGTGCGTTACTTGATTTTCACGCCTTCCATTGTTCAAAGCTTATTCGTTTGCTCGGAATGTTAATCCAAATTATGGTGGTGTCTTAGAGGTACTGATTGGGTGCTGAGCTAAAATGCATTGTTTAAATAGGCTTGGCTGCTGCGTTCAGTGATGTCTGAATACGTACGATCTCTGTTCCGAAATGCCTGCAAACAATTCCTGAACGTGTGAAATATGAATGATGTAGCTGTGATTTTGTCCCTGTTTACCGTGAATGCTCTTGTAGAGACTTTTCTCCTTTGTGAAGGCTTCTTTTTCAATCTGAGATTAGTATGCTGAACATTTCTGCTTTGGTTGATTTGCTTAATACACAGTTAAATATTTAAAATATCCTTTTATCTCACTTATTTTTGTTGGCCTGGTTACTGGGTGGGAAAATCAATTTATAGCAGTGCAGCTACATACTTATGAATGATCACGGTAATGATAGACATCTTCTGGGAAGAAAATTCAGAGTTTGCAAAATATCTGAATGTAGATGTCTTCAGTGAGCAAAAGGATTTGTACTTAGCTTGAATGGGTTGCAAATATAGTCACTGATCTGCAGCTTGTAATTTTAGGAGATAGAGTGAAATTAATTTAAATATGACAATGTGTAAAACTTGCTTTCCTGGTTTCACTGAAGCACTAATCCCTAAGTATACCACAGTTTCTTGTTTTATTGGAATTTTTAGCAGAAAAAAGGGACAATTGGTCTAGACCCATTTTATTGTTGGACAGAATTCCCTTTTCTAATCTTTTTTTCATAGTAGTTAGCTTTAACAGAGACATGAGAATATTGGTATTTCAAAGACACACACACAGATGGATTAAAGTTTTTTGGTGATTAAGGCAAAGCAGATTGTTGCTCGCTGTGTTTATAATATTTCTTACGTTTTATTTTGTTTCATTGATGGAAACCATAAAATCACATAAAGAAGCAATAGGGACAAGGCAAAAATGGAAAACGGGCTATTAGCAGTTCTTCCATTACCAAACTAATAAAAATTAACACGTAAACATAGAAAACACAACTGTCACATTTATTTATGCAGCTTCCCTTTAGCATAAACATTATTGAATATACCAGGTGAGATTGCCTGCAGTGCTGAATGAATTGAAGAATTTGCTAATAAATTGAGTTTGGATGACTCTTCTCAAAAAAAAGGAAAAAAAAATTAAAGAAAAAATCAAGTGTTTGATTTTCTGTTTTTCTAAGTGTATGAACTCTTTCTAATACAAGGCATTTCTATTGAGTTTCTTTTTGATTGGGTTGCTTCCTGTAGTAACAATAAGAAAGACTGTATTCAAAATATGTTTAATTATTCATTTGTAAAAAATAGTGTGCGTGCTGTACTCTTCTCCCCACCTAAGCTGTCTGTGTCCAAATCCTTCTGTGCCTATGTTTTCCTAAAGTTCAGGTCTTTGAAACCTAAACCAGCGTGTTTTTCTCTGCACCGGGAATTTTAGCTAAACTCCTTTAAGACAATGACATTTAACCTTAGATGTTTCCTGAGGCAACCGGATTAGAAGCCGGGTTGTTGGAGGTGCTTCCCCTAGCCAGAGGGAAAGAGGTACCCTTGCAGGCAGTCCCGCTTGCGCCTTCAGCGGGGATTCCTCTCATCCTTGGGACCCCCGTGCGCTACAGTTCTTTGGTGGTACCTTTCTCTTCTGACCTCTTTAGCGTCACCCCGAGCTTACAGCAGTACCTGCCACCAGCTGCGCAGTCTGTTTTCTAGCCCCAGAAGAACTTTTTAAAACGGTTTGTTTTTAAAGCTAGGCCAGAGGTGGGGAGGAGAAGATAGATGGTGTGTCTCTACTGTGCCAGCTCAGGAGGTCTTCTTCCTCAGCCGCCAGTAGCCGTTGTATATTTATATTTTCTAATCTGATCTTCCAGATAAGGCTACGCATTACTTTTGTGTAGTAACAATAACTTTTTATGGTTGTAAATCCACCGCATTTTATAATAATGTGAGTTGTTTCTGGCCGGTATTGCTCCCCTCTTTCCACATTGTGATTCCTTTTGTGTCTCTCTCATAGAATCATAGAATCATAGAATCATAGAATCATAGAATGGTTAGGGTTGGAAGGGACCTTCAAAGGTCATCTAGTCCAACCCCCCTGCAAGGAGCAGGGACATCCCCC
>JAAGAY010137241.1:0-62923 GCA_011801015.1 Ardeotis arabs | reverse complement strand
TTTGTTCCCCATGCTGCGTGCATTGGTGTATAGACACCTCAGCTGGGCCCCGGGCAAGGCCGACTTGTTGGCTGGAGCGACAGGTGTTCTTTTGTACTGCAGTTTAAGTTCACTTGCACTCACCTGTGATCCTTCCCCAGCTTCTGGGCACTTGGTGCTGGCACTGGCGCCATGCTGACAGCCATGGGCTGAACTGTGCTCCCCCTCCCCCAGCGACACTAGTTTAAAGCCCTCATGCTTCTAAGTGGCTGGGCAACTCTGTTGAGGTCAAAGTTATGACACAATAATTTCTTTTTTATTGTTCCATTATCTTGTCTTTCCAAGCTCAGCATAGCACTCTTTCTTCTTCTCCTTTTTTGCTTTGAATTCCAAAAGTTGACAGTAGGTTATTTGCGTGTCTTGACTTAAAGTACATTGCTTTTACTGTGAACCTGACGTAAGGAGCTGTTGTGCACAAGACTTATTTCTGTATCTCCTCTATTTCTGAAAGCAAGTTAGTATACTGTTACTGAAACTAGACAGTTATATTGTGTTTAATTTCTTGTATTGCATCTCTGTTTATAGTAATTGTGGCAGCAAGAGAACAGCGTACTTATAAGTGAAGTGTTTTGAAATTGCAGGCACTGTGCAATACTATCAGCTCAAGTGATGGCTGTGTTCCACAGATAGACTGTCACCTCTCGTCGGGGTTGTGTGCTGCTCTCTTCGTCCTGTAAATAAATCCATGAATCAGCAGAAGCTCTGCAGTGACCAGATGTGCACGTTTGACCAGGATAGCCCCATAACACACGTTGTTGTAGCGTTTTGGAAAAATACAGGGTCTTCGTTGTTGCAGATTGACCCTTGGGTGTGGGATTTTCCTGTAAGACCCTTTTCAACCATGGACTTGGAAAGTACCACGTACCTAGCACCACGCTGGGATGCTGCGGTCCTGCGGGATGCCTGTCGCAGGTGCTGGGGTGAAAGGGTGTCTAGAAGCAGCTCTGGAAGGGGTAGTCCTTGCTGACCAGAGGGGCGGAGAGAGGATGGTTCTTGGCTCTATTTCTACTAAGTCTTTAGTAAAACTTTTACAGAATTCTACATTTGCTGGCTGCAGCCTTCTGAGTAAGGACGTGCGGATACAAATCTGATGTTTGCTTGTTGTCACCGCACGTTGGCAAAAATGGGGTTTATTGAGGCATTTTGTCTGTAATTGTTACGATATAAACAAAGGAATAAATGTATTAAATATTTTATTTTTGCAAGTTAGGGAACGATGCCACAATAAACAAACAGCTGTAGCCTGTAATGAGGGAAGATGGATGCTGTATATAAAATCAATCTATATGTGTTGTTTATACAGTGACAGCATTAAAATGCAAAGAAGCTGCCAGTCAAACTGCTGACAACATGCAAAACTATAAAGTAGTGAAGCAAGTGCTTCTGATGTTCAGTGATGAAATAAATGTTTGTCAGCTCTTTCGGTTTAATGCAACTCTACAAAGCGGAGAAAAAGGGATATTTTATGAACATCCATCAGTCATCTGTTTTGCAGCCTTCCACATATTTCTGTTCTTTGGTAGACTCCCAGTCAGAAAACGCGCCTATCCAGCTATGCATTATGTCATTATATTGTAATTAAATCAGTTCATACACAAAAAAATAAGCATCAAAAGTAACTATTCTGGATATAGTTCCAGCCTCCCTTTACCTGAAAGGACTGAAGATCAAGATGGTTTCTGTTTCCATCTCCACTACTTAAGTCTTCAACAAATCTCTTGCTTTTGTTGTTCCTTAGCTTTCTGTTGCTGAAGGGGAGTGTTCCTGCTGTATCAAATATTGTAACTCATCTGTAATCTCTGTTTCCTGTTCTTTCACTCCTTGTTTCCCAGCTCCTTTCTATCTAGCCTTCTTTGATATTTTGGTATTTTCTATAGTAGCAAACAAAATAATTTCAGTAGCCTCATATGCCCATGTTCTACAGTCGTGTTAATACCCCGCAGCACCCAAAACATTCTTTCTGTATCAGTATGCAGTACAATTACTTTAATTCACCTGTGTGTCTTAGAAATTCACTGCAGGGTCAATGTGATACGGTAGCACTTCGTGTAGCATCTTTCATGTGAAAAATATAATTAGGTGCGTTGCAGGATCAATAATAGACCTACAGAGCTAACTAATGCGTTTACAGGGATAAATAATACATAAAAGCCAAGAGAGAAATTAAGAGGAGAAGCAGGACATGAGTTTTAGCTCTAAGAGGAGTTAGAATTGATAAAACAAAGAAGCTACAGATGGCCAACTTCCCAGTTTGGTCTGACTTGGTCATTCAGCTTTGAGCTGTGATAATCACAACCAAGATGTTGCCTGAGCTTTTTATTCACATCATTTAGAAATCTGTCCAGTCTGTTTACAACATTAGGTGAACTCAAGTACAGATAGAAAGCTAACCCTAGTAAGACTGTTTCTCCATGTATTTCTCTAGTGTTTGTTCTAAGGATGCAGGATTTTGATGAAACATTTGAATTTTGGTATAATTGCAAAACATTAAACTGGACTTTTTTTTTTTTCTTCCTTTTGTTGCCCTCCTGCCTCTCAAAGGGAATATGATTAATAAGGAGAGTGGACGAGGGGGGAAAAAGAAATTTAAATCTAAAAACTATACAGTAAAAAGAAGGAAAATAAAAGCTTTCCAACTAAAACTATTCATTATGGCAAATGAGATGTAATTCTTTAATGCCATGGGAATTGTCACACCTGGTAAACTTCTGGTAGCAAGGGTAAGCTGATCCTTTCCCTCTTTGCTTACCTTGTCCAAAGTTGAACTAATTTTCCTGGAAAACAATAAAAATTAGTTCAAAGAGGAGCGCGTGATACTCGTGTAATTAGAGATGTATAAACATAACTGTAGCAAGGCAAGAATATGAAAACAGGTTTTCTCTGAGAAGTTGTTAGAGGTATGGAGGAGGGGATTTTTAAAATTTGTTTTTTTAAGATCTCGCCCACAGCTTTCATCAACTGTGGAAGACATCAAAAGCTCAGTGGAAGAGCTTGTTGTGAGTCTTTGAGGCAGAACTGTAATTTAAAAGGCTGAATAGTAAGCCCGGTGGGTTTGAATATCAGATATTTAGTACTGTGATTGATAATGCAAGGAGTCGTCTTCTTTCTACTACATAAGCATTAATACAGCGGGGAGCTTCGGTATCTTTCCCTTCAAGCAGCTGATGCTAAAATATAAAGGAAGCAAAATATGCCTCGCACTGAATTTCTTTGTCTGTTAAATTAAGATATTACATACTGAGGAAAAACTCTTACCTTAGAGCTGAAGATCAGGTTCTTTGCTTTTTTTTACTTCCTTTGTTTTATAGTTACAACCAGTGAAGATGAATTCTCTCAGCCCTCCTTCCTCCTGTGTTTTATGGATAGCCACAGGGGTATAATAAATGACCTCTGAAACTCAGGTACTTTACTTGTATTAAAACACGGAAAGGCTCGTTCTGAAATAAAGTGCAAGTTAATTTCATATTGGAACATACTTCTGACTAAATTACTCAAGCATATTCCTAAATCACATGGCAGAAAACTGTGCAGGTACTAATTTTCATGTGAAAGGTAGGTGCAGGACCGTTCACAGTCTTTTTTTTTTTCCTTTGTGGGAGTATTTTGCACTTTTGGAAAGTTCCGTCTCTTCTTAAGTGTATAAAGTTTGCTGCAGTATTTCATTAGGGTAGAAAACTTCAATGAAAACATACAGCTTGGCTGAATGATTTATTTTGACAAATGCTAAATGATGCTATAATCCCAGTCACCCAAAATTAAAGAAATACACGTACAGAAATTAACTCCTGACATCTTTAAAACTCTAACAAGCAAATTTTTTGGCAGACACTCATGAAACTTTCTGAAGGTCTAGATGAGACTCACATTGATTTAATGATGGGAGTCAGGATGAAACAGGAATGAATAACTTGTAATTGTTGGTGTTTTATGGACATGGGTTTGTATGATTTATTTGTGATTTGGTCATCAAAGTTTCCTCAACTTGACTTTGTAGCCCTTCTTCTGGGAAAACAGAGAGGCTGTTGCATGTTACTGTCTTAAAAAATCCTGCAGAATTATCCTGTCTGCAAAACACTGATACAATGGAGTGAGTGATGATACCTGTTCTCTGAAGACTCTTCTTTTTAACTTCCTTAAGCTTAGTTATTCAATCTTTGCAGTGTCCTTCTAAACTAAATCTGTGGTACAGAGAAATTGCCTGCATCTTAGATGTGATGTGAGTCAGACAGCTTGGTGGGTTGAGAACTGGTGCTCCATTAAAGTATTTAAAAACTAATGAAGTGCAGGCCCAGCATAAACCCGGTTCTTCTGTGGTAATTCACCCTTCACAACAGCCTGTTGTGCGCGCTGGTATTCACAAACCACGTCTCAAGGGGCAGTTATTTAGAAAGCACAGAGATAAGAAACTGTCTTAATTCTTGACTTTCAAGCCTGAGCTTTTTTACTGAAAATATTTGAAGTGAAAAAGCAACTGGTGTTCTGAGTCGTGGTTTCCTCTTTTTTCTCTGAGATCTCAGCTGTGTTGTGCAGGTTTTCCTTTATTGTGCGCCGAGTTCCTTCTTTCAGTAAAGACACTTCAGAAGCCGGTACAAATTATGAACTACACAAGATACATGCAGTGGAAAACAAGATGAAAGTCGTCTTATACCACACATCTGTTAGTGCCGTTGGATACAAAGAAAGATCTTTCTTTGTCCTGTCAGGTAATCTGCCAGTTGATTCACTGCTTTGTTAGCTGCTTACTTGTCCTGTGTAAATTCTTGTGTAAACATGAACAACACACCATCCTGATAAAACAGTGCGAAAAAAAGCCGGAAGTACTTTCAGTGTATGTGAAGGGACGATGATCTGGGTGTGTTTGTTTGGTTTTTTTTAAATACACAAGTAAGAAAATTAAAATTATACAAGTAGCATTGAGCTTTAAGAGTTTTCCAAGTGAAATAATATTAAAAAATGGATGGGGTTTTTTTCAGTCTTCCATTACCTCAGTGATACGTTATGTTCATTATACTAAGAACTGTGATTTTCTAACTGAGCAAGATATTCAGTGTTGCAAGTAAGCTGCTGAATTTACTTGCAACACAAAGAGGATGTAATTAAGTCATTAAGGCTTTTAAAGAGGGTCAGTGATTTTTGAAAGTGCTGTGCAGCATATGGAAGTCCAAGAAATACAGTTGTGCTGAAAATTCATATGTAAATGCAGTAAAATTAGCTTTTTGTCCGTTATAACAAAAAATGGCAACTCCTGGCATGTCATTTTGTAACTCCCTAGCCTTCTTTTCACTGCTTATTCTTTCGGTAGCAAGCTGTTTTGGTCACAGCGCAAACAATGTTCAGTCAACGTAACTCCTTGTAACGATGTTTGTTCAGTAAAGAGGCTTACACAGAGCTGTTATTTCCTGAAGTCTTGTCCTCTTTGCCGTGGCCCAACGAGATGGGCACCTGCCAGTTCTGTATGGCCCACCAAGGGCCAACCCATTTGAAAGCAGCTCTTGAAACATTCTCTCTTCTCTATTGTTCTTGCTTTGGAGCAGCAGTGACTGCAGCCCAAGCCTGCTGTGGTTTTTTTTTATGCTAGTTCCAGCCTTTCGGTTCCTGAAGATGACCATTCCCAGTATTTTTCCCTCTTTCCTCCTCAGTCCCCCCTAAATCCCTGTAAGTATGGACTTCTCTGGCAGCATGAAAAGGTGAGAACTCTTATAAAATTGTACCATGACTCCTTAAAAGAAACTGCAGAGAAGGGAAGGAGAAGATGGGAGAGATGAGTCTGATCAAGTGGAGAATACGTGATTGTACTGAGGATTCACAAGTGCTTCCTAAGTGGTCTCTGATGGCTTCTTCATGTCCATTTACCTTCCTTGCTGGTTTTGCCTTCTCTTTTGAAAATGGAAGACGTTTTCTCTCCAACTGAAACTTTAGCATTTCTAAAACTATTACTGAAACAGCCTGCCAATGCCAAATGATGTACATTGTACGTTAATAAGCAGTGGTTCTAGCTTGTGTTGTGGTGCCTGTAGTTAACCTTTCTGCTGAAAATAGGCAAAACAAAGTGGTCTGAATTAATAGAGAGTATCAGGAGATACCTTCCCCCCCCACCGCTTTATTGCTATGTATACATTATATCTAGTTAATCTAAAAATTGTTTTGAAACTTTTCCTCGGGTACTGTGGACTCTTTTTCCACATTTCCCCACCTTGTAGTAACATCCCTGATTTATCACATTGGCACCGAGAGGCAGTAGATTGAAGTGCTGCTGCTGTTCTTCCTTTCTCTGTTCTTTGGTGATTGAGTATGTCTGCATGCTGCGGGTCCTGATGAAGCTCAGCTTTTGTACTGCTTAGCAAATCTGACTCATCTTCCTCTCTGTCAAGCTCAGTGCCTCAGTTTGCCGCAGACTCCATGATGGTGATGATAATGCTGCTGCATTCAAACAGTACGAATTGTGCTTTTTTAAAGGCAGAAATATTTTGTGGATGTGGTTGACATTGGTGGCATTGTGTGACTTGTAATGGGGTTTGTTTCCAGGGGAAACAGTTAGGAAAGCTGATGTGGATTAAGATGAGTAGTAATGATGCTTTAAGATGAACATCAAGTGAGTGTGTTCTGGTTTTGTTTGGTGAGGGGGGCTGCAGTGGCAGCTTCTCTAGGAAACTGCTGGAAGTTTCCCCTTTGTTCAGTGGACTTGGCCAGGCCTAGGGCGGACCCGCTGCTGGTCAAGGCTGAGCCAATTGGCAGCAGAAAGTTCTGTGATAATGCCTCTGCGATAACGTATTTAAGAAGGGGAAAACAGAAAAAAAAAGAGAGAAGATGTGAAGCAGCTGAGCAGGGGCAGAGAGCGGGAGGCGCGAGCCTTGTGGGCCTGGCAGGCCTCACCCTCTGGCCTCCCGCCGGGTGGTGACTGGGCCCAACTTGGCCCGGCTGCAAGAAGTGGAAAGGAGATAAGAAGTGAATGAGATGAAAAAAGGATCCTGAGAGGCGTCTGCCAGCCTGTTGTGAGGAACGGCTGCAGACACCAAGGTCAGGGAAGAAGGAGGGGGAGCAGTAATGCGGCTCCTGGCCAAGATCCCCCTGCAGCCCGTGGAGGCCAATGGAGGAGCAGAGATCCCCCTGCAGCCCGGGGAGCCCACGGAGGAGCAGAGATCCCCCTGCAGCCCGGGGAGCCCACGGAGGAGCAGAGATCCCCCTGCAGCCCGGGGAGGACCCCACACCAGGGCAGGTGGAGGCCTGAAGGTGGCTGTGGCCTGTGGAGGCCCCGCTGGGGCAGCCGTTCTGGAGGGGCTGCACCCCGTGGAAGAGATGACCCACGCCAGAGCAGTTTCATGGAGGACTGTGGCCCGTGGGAGGGACCCCACAGTGGAGCAGGGGAGGAATGTGAGGAGTTCTTTCCCCGACGATGAAGTAGTGGCGTAAAACATCGCGTGATGAACTGACCGCAACCCCCATTCCCTCTTCCCCCCTGTGCCGCTTGGGGGGGAAGGTGGTAGAGATAATGTTAAGCTCGGGAAGAGGGAGGGGGGTTGTGGGGGGGAGGTTATCTTGTTCCCTGTCTCATTCTCCTGCTAGTTTTAGAAATACATGAGTATTTTTTCCCCAAGTCAAGTCTGTTTTTGCCCATGACGGTAACTTTAAGGATCTCTCCCTGTCCCTATCTCAAACCTCGAGCTGTTTTCCTTATATCATCTCCCCCTGTTCTCTCGGAGGGTGGGGGCAGTGAGAGAGAGACTGCGCAGTCTGGTCCCGATCGGGGCTGAACTACGACAGAGTGACAACCCCTTTACTTCTTCATTTAGGAGATTACGATGAGATGCAGTATCTTTCATTTTCGCATCTTTGTTTAATTCATCTTTACTGTGCTGAATTTTCTGTGAAGAAGAGCCTTACTTTGTGCCTTGTTCTGGTTGTCACATTTTAAGAAAGATGTAGGAAAATTCAGTAGCGCTACAAAACAGCTTTACTTAAGTACAGCCTGTAGAAATGTGCCTTAAAGTAGGAATTGTCCTTTAGCTTTTTTGCTTTCTAAGCCTCCTCTTTCAAATGATTGTAACAAAAAAAGGAGAAGATAGTCAGCAGCCTAAGGGTTTCTCACTTAGCTGGACAAAAGAGTAAAAAAATAAGATAACTTGAAATCGAAGTGACCTAATTAAAACCAGAAGAAAGGTGCAAATTGAAACTCATTAATTTGTGTAGCAGTTACATTGGGCTGCTGCAGATTTTCTATTACTGGAAGCACCTAAATCAAGACTCTAGATGTCCTTTTTTTTAGAAGACCTAAGACTTTAATTTAAGTTGAATTTAGCTTCTTGCAAAAATTAAAAAAAAAAAAAGCGATCTTTGGGATGCGACGGGGTTGGTAGAGGTGATTGTAAGGTCATAAAATAGGTAAGTTTCTGCTTTATGCCTTTTCCTGTTTGAGAGCTAGCACAAGTTGAGTTTGGTTTGTCAGATAATCCTAACAAATGGGCAGAAATCATTTCTGTACTGTGAAGAAGCAATCACCACAAGTCATAGTGCTGCTCTTCAGATAGCGTGAGACAATCTGACAAACTGTCCCAGTCTGGGGAGGAGGTGCAGGAGAGAGGTGCTGAGCAGTGGTGGGCCGCGCTGCCACGGATAGCACGGCGTGACCTGCAGGGCCGCTCCTGTCATTTAGAATTGCATGCATCTGAAACTGTGATGTTATTTATGATCTCCATTTCCTGTATTGGTTAATTGGAACTGTCCGAGCATAGTTCAGAGAAGACAAAATGAACACAGACGTCACTATAACGTGGTAAGGATGGGAGCGAGAGGTCTGTCTTTTCTTAAAAATATAAACAACAACAAAAAATTATTCCTGAAGCCCTGTACTTCATTCTGCTGCAGTAAGAGCAATTGTTTGATATGTTAGTTGGCTTGGGATAGGAATAAGAAAGCAACTTGTTTGCTGCTCAGAAAGACCAGAGATTTAGTTAGCCAGACTTGCACGTGAGCTGAAATCTGTCTAAATTCTAAAGAGGGGTGAGAACATTTTTCTGAGCTCACGTAACTGATGGTACTTTTCCGGGATAAGGTTTCCTAGGTTTGTATTTTCTCACCTCATCTTTGCTGGCTGAGATAGGGAGAGTACATGTAATTTTTCCCGGAACAAGAAAATGCTATTCATTTTTACTTCAATCAGTTTCCTCCAGAGAACTCCTTCATTCTGATGCACCAAAAACTCTTCAGAGGTGATGAGAGAATTTTCTTGAAAATGTATAATAAATACACGTAAGGTTGCTGTTGTGTCTGTGTTCATCTTAAAAAAAAAAATTCTGATTCATAGACATTGCAGGTACCATACATTTCTCAAGGTGTGTGAACAACTATTCTGCATTGGGGATGAAAGGGAACTGTAACCAATACCCTTAAAAGAAATTTGTGACCACAAAACATGAAAGTTCCACATTACAAGATTAGAAATGAAGTGAAAGAAGAGAAGCCTTTGAAAATCAAAGCAGCAAGTGTCTTCATGACATAACGTAAAAGAGCTTGTTCAGTTTTCTTTTGGTTTTTGACACTGAGGAGAGGCATCACAGACAGGTTTACTCGTGTTTCAGGTGCCCGCTGTTCAGAGGTGCAGACGCTGGAAGGCAGTTGTGTTTTGGAAGAGGTGGTGTGGAGCCTGCGGGGTTGCTCTCTGCAGGGCAAGAGCCAGGTTTCCCCACTGTGGTAGCGTGCTGTCTGGAGGATCCTTGAGTCTGAGAGACATCTGGAGGAGAACTGGGGGAGTGTAATACCTAGATTAGTTCCTGCGCGAGTTTTCCCCTTGGAGTGGTACCGTATGTGTGCCAGTGGAGGACTGGCGTGGTGGCCGTCTGTTCTTTATGTCTAGTATGGCTTATCTCTGTCTGTCTATTCTCTGTTCTTTCTATCAAGAGAGGAAAGTATTTTGTTTCCCTTACTTGGGGCAGTAGTGCTGAGGACACCCTTCAGTCTCATTCTGCTTGTGTAAGATTGTGTTTTTGTACATCAGTTTTCTTGAGGAAAATTGCTACAACTGCAAAGAGATCTCTGAAAACTTGGGAGTGACTCGCGGTGTGTGATTTACCTGAAAGCAAAGGTAGCTTTTATATCATCTAAGCTGCAGTTTGCTCATGGCACAGGCCTTCTTCTGGCACTTTCAGCCACGTATCTGGAGTGATCAAATAGTGGAGGGGATCATGTGCGGAATGGTTTACGTTTATTAAAGGATTTGATGTGGCACAAATTGAATACCTGATCCTTGGATTCCTAGGTAGGAATTTACTGAAGAACCACTCAGTATTCTTTGTAAAAAAATGACTTCTACTAATCTAACACCTGAGAGAGATGCAAGCGAAAGATAGTAGCTAGTCTTCCTATCCTTTGGTAAACTTGCACTGTGTTTGTGCAGGCCTTGGGAGCTTCCAGAACTATGGCTTTATTTTTGTGTGTGGCTACAGACAGAGCTAGCAAACTCCAAGGAGAGGCTGAGAATTTAGGTTTGTACAGTATATAACAAAAAAGTAATTTTCAGAAATTTACCTGTTACGTGTGCCATCCTTACTAATTAATTTGCAAAGTGTTTTTCCCTCAGATGTGGTTAGGGAAAGGGAGTTCATTTTTCAAGAATTGATATGCATGGGGTAGGTTGGTAATAAGGACTATGAGGAATTTTGGAAAAGACTCTGCATTTTAATTAAATCCATCCTTTGAATTTTTAAAAAGTAGTTTGAAAACAAAACAAACTCATTTTCACATTATTAATTCTGAAGCCATTCCAGCTAATCGTGGATTTTTGGCTCTAAGTATTACACAAACCCCAGGTATTAGAGTAAAAGACCTGTGTCAATGAATAGATAGAAAATTAAACAGTGCAGTTAGTTTTTATCTTCAGAAAATATTAACCTTGTTCGCCCGTGAATAAGTTGGAAGAAGAACTGTCAGAATATTTCTGTAGGAATGAAATGCTGAAAATTAGAGTGAACGTTACATGATAACTAATTGTCTGAAACAGCATACAGTGACAGATGGCTTGTTATGACGCTTAGGGACTTTTTTTGTCTTCTTCTGTTGTCAGTAAAAATCCTTGTCAGCAGTCAGATCTGAAATGATTGCCTGCTGGTCAGGAGTTTATCGGGAGATTCATTTAGTATGAAAGTCACTGCTCTTCAGAAGGCGAGCATGGAGCCAAAGGCTCAGCAGAGCCCCTCTTACAATTGGAATTTAATTTGTGTAGTTGTTCTGGGTTCCAGCAGAGGTGATGTTTGCTCTTTATGAAAAGTGAAGCTGAATATATGCACTAAGCACAGCTATACGTTAAAACAAAGAAAAGCAGAGGCATGCTGGAAAATTGTTTCAAGTCGCCTGCTAAAAGATGTTTTCAAAAGTACTCAAGTGACGAAAGAGTATGAAGGAATTGGGGAACTCATTGGGGTGAGGCATTTAGTTACTCTACATTTTTCTTCTTTCATGTTAAGTCAAAACTGAGATAATTTCAAAGCAGGGTGAAAAAAAAAAGGGATACATTGTCTTCAAATGAATAAATATATATAGGATGCTAATTCTCTGCCTGACTATGGCCAGACCCATTATCTGAAGCCTCCCTCTGCGAGGGTCACCCTGATTGCCAGCATCATAGCCTGGGCGGGACGTCGTCACTCTCGCACTGTTCCCTTCTCCAGCAATGAAACAGCCAGATGCTGTCCGCCCCAAAATTACTGTGCTCCGGACTTCCCAGCTGAATTGCTATGACAAACGCTGAATTGCATTTGCCTCTACCTAAGGAACCTACGAATTATTGTGAGCCGGGAGAACAGCCTGCATATCAGTCCATTACACCTGAAAGTACACCTTTCATCTTCCCCCCCACCCCTTTTTTCCCTCCCACAGGCCTGGTGATTTTCTCTCTTACTTTGTGACTGTTAGGCTCTTCTCCTCGTTAATGAGATTTCAGTATTGCCAACTAGAGGGACTCTGGTGTCATTCAGATTTGTGAAAATATCATCACTACGTTTTGGCTTGTAGCTATGGTGTTGGAAATGAGAAGGATACGCATGACACTGCAGGTTTCTCAGGAAAAAGAAAATGTCAATGGTAGATAGTATTGCCAGAGAGCAGGACTGACCGTTTTGGTGAAATTTAGTACGCTGCAAACATTACACTAATTGGAGGCACCAGGAGTTAAAGATTTGAAAGAAAGAGCCAGTAATGTCTTAAGAGGCCTGAAGCACTTAAGTAATATTCTTTCAAGAGATGGTCTTAATTTTTCTTTGTCTGAACATAATGTAGTTTAAAACAGTGAATGTTCTGTGCACCTCAGGATTTCCATAGTTGAGGAACTTCTGTTTAGCTTCTAAAATTACTCACCAGTCATCTTTGTAAAGCAGATTTCTTAATGATCTGGCGCAGGATTCATTCCTGAATACTCTTCTAACAGCTAATAAACTCTCCCCTACAATTTATGGTGTGTATAGGTTTATATATATGACACGTGAATTTTAAAATAGGTTTTTTCTAGTGGCCCTAAAATCGTAACAGTAAGCAACAGCAGGTAAACCCAGGAAAGTAGGGAGGAGAAAATAATTTGAACTCTTGCGATCCTCCTTAATGCAAGGAAATCTCACTGAGTCAGTTTCAGCAAATATTTAGAGATCTTCTTTAATCTGCTGTATTTACTGCTAATGAGAGTTTTGCTTGCAGCTTCCCACACTCTGCAGTGAAGAATGACTGTGCCTTTTAATGTTGTTTTAACATGATTGTCTTCTCATTTTGTTACTTAGTGTAGATCACCAAAATTACCAGCCTGCAAACTTTAGCACGACCTGGTAATGAAACTGAATAAATTCGGGAAACATGTAGAAGACCTAGCTAATGCATCCTAATGCTGCAAATGGGAGACCATCAGTTACTTCACCCTGAAGCAATAACCTTTAAGTCTTCTTTATGGAAGCGGAGATTTTACAAGAACAGTCTCATAGTGTAATGAAAATGTACTTCACCTGGGCTCTTAGTAGCTCTTCTGTTGTGTGTGTAGGTGCTCTGCAATTAGTTTTGTGAGTTTATTCTGTTCTGTGGATACACCGTAATCTCCCACAGTGCTCTAACTCGAAATGAAGGTCTCTTCCTTTTGACACAGCTCAGTCTAACAGCTGTTTAGTCCTTAGCCTGAGACAGTGTACTGGAAGAAGGCTAGTGATGGTAGCTGCTGTTGTTATTATTCCCTTAAGTCTTGATATTATCCGGCAGCTGCCTAGTTATGGCCCCATTATGTTAGGTACCAGTGAAATGGTGCTCTTGCCCTTCCCACAGGTACCTGGGGAGCGCCGCACCAGCCCCTGGGTTATGGTGCCGCTTGGGAGAATATCACATGTGGAGCTTTCAAGGTGATTTGTGAATATAACAGCAGAAAAAATTTAGAAGGAATGGTGAAGAACTGCTGTCTTATACAAAATGAAAAAAGAGGCATATGCAGAGGCGCAACCTGGCATTGGGTAAATAAAATTACAGTGGCCAAGAGAAAACAGAAAATAGAACAAAGTGTATGTGACATTACAGTAAATAATGCATGCAACTGGAAGAAGAGATAATTCATGCTTATAAGAGTGATTCAAACACTACAGGAAACAATACAAGATTCCATACAAGATAAACAATGTTACACTCTGTAAATGCTTGAGAAAACCATCAGTTAAAGCTGTTTGCTCTGGAATTGAAAGAGGCCTGTAATCCTTAACCAGAAAAATGAAGAGAAAATTTAGGGAGTTGATTTAAAAAAAAAAAAACCTCAAAACAAAAACTCAGGTGAAAAAAACCCCACTTATTCCATGCAATGGAGCTTTGTTAGCTTCACTGAGGCCTCTTCATAGCCCAGGGTTTCCGAGGGTGGATTGTCATGAAACTCTGTCTTCTTCAGGGTAATCTGAGGAAGGGAGATTATGCATGAGGGTTAAAAGTGGGAAAAAAAAAACCAAACAGTTATTATCTCTGTCTTGTTTCAGGCTACATCAGTAAAAATGAAATTTCAGGCTTACGCTGATATGAGTGGGATCCTGGTTAGCTTGAATCCTGATAACTACAAGTTTCCGTTGCCAAATTTATGAAATAGGATCACAGAAGAATACAATGACCCAAAAAGCTGAAACAAGAGAGAGATTTTAGCCTGGTTTTCTAAACAAATGGCTTCTCAGTGACAGTGCTCCGTGAGCATGCGTTTTCCTGTCTGGCTGTCCGTCCCTTTCTGCCAACACCACTATTTGACAGGAGGCTGGTGTCTCAAAAATGCTTACTTTCTACTGAAACTCTGGACAATTATATCAGCAACCTAGAGGGATATGTGCAGGTTCTGGCCTAGATTCCTAGCCAGGATTTGTATGTCTCCGTGCCGCTCTTTGCTCAGCCAGACTTTGGGCTTCATTAACTTCAGCCCTACAGGATCTTCTTGCAAAGTATGATGACACAGTTCTGAGATACTGGCAGTGATTTTGGGATCAGTTTTAGGCATGTGCGTTAGGTAAACTGTAGCATAACTAAAAGTGAAAAACCAGGGAGTTTTTATCAGGTAGAACTGATGTTGGCTTGCACAGAAGGGAAGTTTAAAGATGCTATTTAATTCTGAAAAGCAGAAATGTAAAAAAAAAAAGCTATAGTAGAAAGTAGAGACTCAAAAAGATTATAGGGAAAGGAGATAATCTGAAGAGCAGTGTACTGGAAAGTATTAGGAATTGTTGTATAAGAAGAGTAGACTACCCTGAATGTCGATTAATAGGCTTGAAATGAAAAGGTTCACACTCCGCACCCCACCAGACCGTATTGATCAAATCTGAGAGAACAGGTAGCATCGATACTAGATTTGTAAAGTGCTTCCATGTGGCAAGGTCGTTTAGAGAGCAAGTGGAAAACCATCTACTGCGAAGCACTGAGGGAACACCAGGGGCAGATCTAGTCAGAAGTGATGGATGGAATCTGATGAAAACTAGAGAAATACTAAAGATGATTTGTGTCTTGGGGAACAGTAATGGGGGACATCCGAGATGACCCAACACTCACATGAGGGTAAAGGCATCTACATGATCAGACAATACAAACAGGGAGAGAAAAATAGCTGAAATAGCGTTATAGACAATGCAATTGAGAGAGATTTGTCAAAAATACAAAATACTGACTAGATAGCATCTAGCCCGAGTGCCAGAAATACAAAGTAATGTTTTGTTCTGTTTGTTTATTCTGTGATAGTGTCTGAGAACTCCTGCTGGGCATGTAATCACTTTTCTAGTAACCCGCGGTCACTGCGGCACTGCCGTCTAATTCATTATTTCCCGAAGTGCTTTGGAATACCTTGGGTATTAAAGGCATAAAACCAAATTCAGTTCTTTGGGCTCCTACTCCATTCCATCACATAGGGAACCTGCATCAGCAAGACTCAAAGGACGAGAACCCATTAAATGTGTTAGAAGGCATGAAGCTAAGACAGAAGAATGTAGTTAAATTTACCTAAAGATTTGGAATTTGAGGGTTGTCAGCTCCTCTTAGTGTTGTCAAGAAAGCAGAATGATACTGCTCTACTTTGGGACTATTAGAGGATCAGAAAATGTGTCAATCATTGCAGCTAGATTAAAAAGCCTAAGGAAAAAAGGGACCAGATCTCCACTGACACCTGGAGCTACACCACCCACTCTGTGTGTGTCACTACGACTTAGGGCCATCAATTTTTGGTGAACGGTAACTGCTGCATATAGCTGTTGTGATTGTGAGGGATTGCAGTGTTAATCTCTGCCTAGGTTATGTTTCGATAAGATTTTTCTCCTAGTTGTCCGTGTGGAAGCATGGGCTTGGTTTCAGATTAGCAAATTAGACAGTAGAGTGATGCAGGAGCTGCTGAAGGTCAGGCAAAGCCAATGGCAATGATTTGGTAACTGGAGATATTTCTCTGCTACCGTGAAAGCCTCCTGGGGTGTGGAGGTGGCTGTGGCACAGCTGTCTGCGCAGAGAAACTCGCCTAACGGCGCGGGGTCAGCGGAGACCCGCTCTCTGTAGGTTAATTTGGATAAATGACCAAACAGCTTCGAGCTAGTAAACTTGCTTGTGGTTTTGACTGCAGGATTAGTTCATGGCCCTGGGACAGAAAGCATCAAGAGAGCTGTCGCAAGAAGCTTGGCCAGTGAGATGTGATCGGCTAATTAATGATTTTGTGTACTTATTTAATTAAATGCTAAACCACAGCCTGGGGCCAGCAGCTTTGAATAGAAGTTGATAAATTAGTTGTTCCCGCAATGTGTGTTTCTGGAAGTGTGTCCCAGTGGTAAACAGCTGATGAATGCGGCATTACAAAAATAACAATGCTTGTCACTCCTTGCCTCAGAAGGCTTCCAAATTGATGTAACAGCTCTGCCTTTTGGAAGTGAAGTACTAATGAAACTCAGATATTAGCCACCTTTTATGCTGGTTCATGTATATTTACATTCACGGTTAAGATCCAGTAGCCTAGCACAGCAAATCTATATTTTAAGTTCTAAACCATTTTATTTTAAATTGAAGCATAGCAGGGGATTTTGCAGCCGGCTCTGCATGGAGTGGATAAAAAAGTAATCAAATTTTAAATATCTATTTGTCCTTTCTTATGTTGTGTATATAATTGATAAATTAACATTTTAAGAGGACCAATGTCCTGTATCTCGTTCAACAACTCCACAGACAGGTGGATTATTCTTCTTTTTTTGCTGTGAGAAACCTGAGGAGTGTGTACTTTTCTGCTGGAAAATTCCACAATAATTATTCAGAGCATCATATAACAAGAAATATCAAGCCTTTCATGTTATCTGAGTGTGGATTGTATGCCAGGGTTAGCTCATGGCGTATACACCTCCTTTACCATCAGTATTCTCTCTTTTGATTTTCATGGTGCAGTGTCCTGAATGCCTTTGAAAAATATTCTTTCAGTGTATGTAAATCAAGGATTTGATCCTTGTTTCCAGTGTGCAGCTGGGTTTTTCTAAGGCAGATTTTTTTATTCAGATTTTTTCCTAGCTTTCTTTTTTTAATTTCTTCAGCAGGAAAAAATGTTGGCAAAAATGAATGTTACATATTTTCTTGTATTAGATTTACTGTCTAGCTAGAAGCCATTGTATTGATTAAAGTTGATGTTGTGTAGCACAGTACGTTGCCATTTGTTGAGTAGAGATTTGCTGAGCAGAAGATCTTACAGAAGTGTGCCATCATCTAAGGCCGAGAAGATACCGATGATTGCTCCTGACACCAGAAAAGCCTGGACAGCCTAACTAAGCCTTGACATCAACCTCACTTTTTAGAGCAATGAATGTATGAGGTTGTATTAGCATAACTCTAGCAAATGAGGTGCGTGCGAGGCAGTTTTCTGAGGGCATGATGTTTGGCATTGCTCCTGGAAGCTGCAGAAGAGCCAGGAAGGAAATATGTGTCTGATCCCTAATCAGGAAGAAAGGTTGGTATGTCTGTGGCCTTAACCAATTCCAGTACGCCAGACCAGACTGCCCCAGCTCAGCCGGGGAAGAGTACTGGAAACACTACGGACGGTCCTGCTCGGAAGAGGCATCGTCATGGCGAATATCCTTCTGAAGTACTGCAGCGTGGGGAGGTTTGCTAGTACTTCTCTAACAGATCTAGATCTAGGCAAAAGAGAGGGCAGGGAAGTAAAACATAGGTAAGCTGAGGAAATCGGTTTGTAACGCAACTCCTTTAACAGTCTGTATGACATACTAAGAGTTTACAGAGTGGTACAATTGGAATTTATATGTTTACTGCTGGCAATAAAAAAGCCGCAGAAGTTTAATTTCCCCTGTATATTGTACACTGCGTTACTTAGACAGGTGAAAGAATGCCTACGGTTTCAAAGGAAATGTCAGTGAATATTTAAGTACAGTATTGTAAAACATTCACAAAAAATGTTACTTTGGAATGGCTGGTGGCAAGAGACACAGCAGCAAAACTTTAGAAGTTTTGTCAGAAGAAAAGAGTTTTTTTGCATGTAAGTGATCTTAAGATGCATTGGCTCGCTTCTTAATCCCAGCATTTCTAGGTCTTAGCAGGCTCCTCTGCTATATCCCAGCCTGGGAATAAACGACGGAAGACAAGGATGGCTTTGTGTGTTGTAAGCAAGTTTTTTGTTTGCTCAGACAAATGCCAAGCTAATGACGATGAATATTGCCATCTTTTTAATGATGTTTGTAGTGTAAGTATTCCCCACGTTCCGCGTTACTGCCTTGTGAGATGTCACAATTAGATTAGATTCAGTCAATATCTGGACTTCAACAGAAAGGAGATCAGGATGCTTTTTAAAATAGACTCGATCTTGCATTTTAGATATAGGTGACCTGGGGGGAGAGGGATGGTAGTGAGCAAATGAATGATGCTAAGCAATGAGATTTGGTTTTGTTTTGGTTTTGCGTTAAGGGTGGGAGGTTATAAAAGGGCTGGGCTATATCATAAATATAATATCTGCGATGGCAGTGCTAACAGCCTGAATAGAATCTTTTTTCCTTTTAATTTGAATGGTTTATGCCAACCATTTTGTCTGCTTAAGTATTTCAGTTTAATACTGCGTTGTTCAGTTCCTGTCCCAAGCTTGTGCACTTTTCTCGGTTCCAAGGCCTGCTGTATCCCAGAGCTGCGGGCACGTGCTGTACGGACGCTTGGGATGAAATGGGAGGGGATACTTGATACCATAGGTTGTAATACAAACTGATGATTGGAAAAGATTCAAGTTGCTCTTCTTGTTGCTGCTTCCTTTCAGGGCAAATGTATTTGTTAATGTAGTTATTTAAATGATTTATTTTTATTTACAGCATTACACTCTTAGTAATTGACTTATGCTAAGAAATACCTAAAAGCTAACTAGTATTATGTTGTGTGGGTTTTTTTTTGTAAAGAACAGAACTAACAAGTATTGTATTTTTGTACAGAGCAGAATCAACATCTCTATATAATCCCTGCAGTATTATTTTGCTGTCTTGGGAACCCAGATAGGTTTTGTGAATTTACCTCAAGCTGAAGAGACTTTGCCTGATTCTCAGAAGTTTTAGATTACTGTAAATACTGCCCTGGTTTAGAGTGCTTAATTCTTCTTTCTAGGGCTCATGAGACGCAGAAATAATGCCCTGTCTTTGACAAGTATATTACAGATCAAAGCAGCACCTTGAACTGGACTTACAGAGGCAGAGGTTAATAAGTAATCACCAGTAACTCATCCTTTGGGCTTCCAGAACCACATTCCAATAATATTTAGACTGCTCATGGGGAAAACTGAACTAATCCCTTCTCAAAGTACCTGGCAAAAGGCTTCAGAAGGAAGAGTCAGTAAGGATGAGTCCCCTACAATGACAGAGGGGATCATAACTCCATTAATGTCAATACTGGGCCAGTGAGCAAAAATAGCCTTACTTATCCCAATTAACAGGCTTAAGTTTCTAAATATCTTGGCGCACAGCATCTTGGCTTTTGGAAACAGAGAGAAACACTGTGTCCATACGAATGTGACATTGGCATTGTCCTGCTTGTCTGAGCGATGACATGATTGATCCTTATTGCGCCCTGCTGCCAAGAGCAGGGTTGGAGACAGTGCCAGCAAAAGGCTGGGGCCAGGGATAGCGGGCTAGCATGACTGCAAGAGAGTGGGTGTGAAAAATCGTGGCAGATGTAGTTTGAAATGCCAGCATCCCTTTTCCACCTTGCCTGCAGCCTCAGTTTCCCATTTGCCCCACTAGACTTCCTGCATCTCATCAGTATGCTTGAATAGTGAAACAGTACATCTGGAAAATAGCTTCCCAGAACATGAAACAATTGTTTTGAGCACAAGTAGCTCTGCGTGGAATTGAGCTGACTGAGGAGGGAAAACATTCAAGCCAAGTTCCTTAAGCTAAAAATACTTTCTCGTACTTCAAGACAAAACAAATGCATTCTTGCAATACGAATTTGGCAGGGCCTTGTGCAAAGCCTGACCTTTTCCTGTATGTGAATCAGATGGTTTTGTGTAGTTAGAGCTGGTCCTCACACTATTCCTGTGTGTTTTGCATAATTAATAGAGTACTGTATGTGAACTGAAAACCAAGCCAGGTTTATGCCGATGCTTTTCTAAGATATGGATGTTGTTATTAAGCGTCCAGTGGCAGAACAATAGCCTCTGTACCTTGAATTTTTCCTTCTTTTGGGAGAGAAGAAAATAACTTTTTCTGCTGTGCCTGATATTTTTGTTCACTGCTATAAGCATACTAAACGTGATCAATTAAATATTACAGGACTGCTATTTATTTACAAAAAGAGGGAGGTAGTTTTGAACTACCATACAGTAAGCTATTGTTTTCTATTCTAAAAAATGTTAAGAAAAGTGAAGGAGAAAAAGTGAAGGTCATTTTTGTACTGCAGCTAACAAGAAAGAATCAATGCTTTTATTAGAAATGGGAAGGATTTAAAAACATATATTCCAAGCAGTATGACATACTGTCCTCTAACAGATACCAAAACTATTTCTGTATGTTCCTGGCAGATCTTTTGGCTGTTATAAACCAAGAAGGTTCCTGATGACTTTGAAGGAGTGGTTCATATCAGGCACAGCAGAAAAAGGTATTTTCTTCTCTCCCAAAAGAAGGAATTTTGGGGTAATTGATACTCATTTACAAGTCAGAGTACGATATTTATGTTTGTTCACCCAATATTTGCCCATTTTTTTCCTACAAAAGGAAAACACATCCATGTATGTGTATGCACACACTCTCCCTTTAAAGTCATGCATTATTGTTTGAGGACATCAATTTTGATCTGATTTATCTTTGAGTTCTGTTTGTGTAACCTATGGCACTACATTACTGGAGAGCATGCTGTCCGAGCAGACTGCACACGGAAGCTTGATTCCGTATAAAAAAATTCAGTATGAGTCATCATGAGAGTAAAAAAATACCATATGCAAAGGTATATGTATATATGCTTTGAACATGTTTTTTCTTTTCTTCTGTGACATTTCCAGCTATCATCAAGAATGTATTGAATGCTCCCCTCTCCATTCAACGCTGTAGGTTTCATCTGCAATTTATCATTCTTCAGAAACGCTATTTCAATTTCACCTTGTTTCAAAGTCGTATTTCACAGTGACAGTGGTAAATGGTATAAAATATAAATATCTGCTATTGTTAAAACAACAAAATGCACACTTAAGTCACCTACTTCTTTTTACTGAACTATTTTCAACAGCTTGCCTAAGAAATCTGCCGAGCATGCTGATGTTAGGATAAGCAGTACTCATTTTTGTCCCCAGTCTTACAGTGAAGTGAATGAACTAAAAAGTATGTAAGAAATAATCTGAGTTTTCTTATCAAGCTTGTAATTATTTCTTTTCTTTACGGGCTAACATCACCCCTTAGCTGTATTGAATCTTGGAGATTTTAAGATGGGCATCTACATCATGCTTATTAATAGCAGATACTTAGAGTAATTATGAGTTGCAGAGGCATACAGTGTAGGGGCCAAGACTCAAGATCTTGTTCAAGACATTTGACATACACAATAAAAAAATTCTCCCCACATCCTACTGAGTTATTCTCAGCTGGGTGGAGTTTAAAAATCTGCAGAAAGTGTCAATGAGAGCTCTCTTTTTAAACTGTACTTACTATTTTTCCATCTCATTTTATTCTAACCTTTGAGTATCTAGTATAAATTGTTCTGTGTATTTGCCATAATCTCATAATAGAAAAAAATGTGTTCTCATTTAAAAGGCAATAGAAAACAGAGAGAGATAGGAAAGGTATTGTGAGAGAGGAGTCTCTCTGGTTAATCTCCCAGGGGAGTCCCTGGACCTCTCTGACTTACAGTGCTACTGGCTTACAGAGTTTATCTTTTTAAATGGTAACTCACAGTTAGGTATTTCTCAGCTAAATTTTTCTGCTTGGGCCACAAATTTCTGTCTTTTTTCTAGTTGGAAAGTGGAAAGGCATCCATTTCTTCTGAGCCGGATGCAGAGTGCCAGTGCGAGTGGGAGGTGGATTCTCAGTGTTCTTCCGGTAGTTCTGAACACAAATCTGTAGAGTTTAGCATCAGGTGTCCTATACCACTTGAGCCTTATGGCAGCGATGCTGGGCCCAGCCAACAACTGTTATTAGGCTTGATAGGCTTAAAGACAAGAATTTACAGTGCAGAACACTTGGAAATGGCAGCTGGGCCGTAAAGATAACTGAAAGGGAGTACAGATCTTAAAAAGAATCAAAAGGCAAGACTTGGGACGTAGACAGGACTTCCATGAACTCTCTAGAAGTGCAGATACTCTATGAAGTTAAAGAACACGTGAAGAATGCACAAGAGAAGTATTCCTGTCCCTGGTTTACAAAGGTCTTCTGTGCCCAGAAGCTTATGTTGTTCTCAGTCTACTACAGACAATACTGTTTACCTGCAAACTTCATCTTACCTGTGTCTGTAAGCCATCATGACTATAGCAAAATGTCAAAGCATTGAATGGGAGAGTGAAGAAAAAGAAGCATTTGCAGTCTGGTTCAGAAAAGATAAGCTTCTGTTACAGGTTTCATCAGCTGATCCAGAGGATTTCAAACTAGAGAGATTCTGTAGCAGCTGATGGTGATTTAGTGGGAAAGAATGCAGTTTACTGGCTTTAGCTTGACTTTTCATCATCATCTAGTTTCTAGTAGCTTTATAAACACTCTGTAGCCACAACAGGGATTTTAATCACAGTAGCTTGTACAAATTTATTCTTTTAATAAACTGTTCTCCCTATTTGGAGGGAATGTTATCACGCTCCCCCCTCTCTACCCCTGGGTCTGGCTGGAACATCTGAGACCTGACTTCACGTTGCTTGTAGTTTTGGATGCAGAGTTTATACTTCCCAGTGGTTTATGGAGTGCTTTGTTATGGAAAATGCTGAATAACTGTGAATTATAAATGTCAGCATTTCCCCAGTTGCACATTTGGTGGGAGTGATTCTTTAGCACCATGTTTTTATCTCTTGACTTTCCATTGACATCAGCATTATGTGTTGTGTGGATGTGTTAATAGGTGTTTTGGCAATTGCTCGTGTTTTATGATGTCGTAGGAAAGTTATAATGAGTGCTGTTGACAAGGAAATCTTGCTTTACCAGTGTTTTTGGAAAGAACAGTTGTGAAGAAGCTCACTTGAGATCTTGTGCAGCTATAGCTTTTTATAGAAGGGAAAAAGTATTTTACGTTATTTGTAGTCTAATTAGAGTGGTGATGGACATCACCTCTTAATACTGACTTACTGATTATGACTTAAAATTTTTCTAGAATTTGAATGCCTGTGATTCTCCTTTGACATACTCAAGCTCAAGTCACAGGAAGAAGGTTTCAGCATTACCAAATTTCCTCCTTCAATTGCAGTGCAAGTGCCTTTTTTCTTCTGAAAGAAGTCATCAGCAATTGCAAAACATAGTAAGGGTGCGAAGTGGTGCTGTGTGGTAAATCAGTCTGTTTTCAGATGTTCATAATAACCTCGTGTACAGTAAAAAAATAATGCTTTGATTTAAGATGCTTCTTTATAGGATGAAGAATCATAGGTGTGTTGAAGCAGGTGTTTGGACAGTATCATTTGTGCTCTGAAGCCGAAGAGTTGTAGCAATCCAAGTCACTAAGAAAGCTAACTCAAGGGTTCTGTTGAGTGGTATGGGAAAAAAAAAACCAAACAAAACTGTTCTAATGCTTTTGGCTCTCTTGAAAGTGAAACATTTATGGCAGCACTTCAGAACGCAGGTTTGTGCACGTCTCTGCTGTGAGTTGAGGTGGTTGGTTCAGAGGATCATTGGATCAAGGTTTGTACAGGACTTGTGACAAGAGCATGGCTATTGTTTCTTAGTGCTTGTGCTGTTATTGCGTTTAGTAGTGTTTAGTGGGTGTGTGGAAGGCAAAATTTCTCTTAAGGAAATGAGGGAATATTCTCAAAGTAAGACAGTATTCCTCAGGGACTTTTCAGTAAAAGATAAGACCGGACGATAGTCTCTGATACTGCAAATGTTCCAGAACTAGTTTGATTTAGCAAATTAGGTAAAGATGTCTTACGCTGAACCATATGTGGAAACAAAGTTCAACTAAGGATATTAGTTCCTCGGCCTGTGTCTGTGGAGGTGAGGAATTGCATGTTTTTATCCTTGGAGCTTTTTTTTAGATGGAAGAGTAAAATGAGATACTGTGGGGAAGGAAGAGGTGTGCTTTGTGATAAATAAAGCCAGATGAAATCTCACTGTAATGGCTTGAATCATTTGAGCTGTGCTTATCTCTTTTCTGGTAGACATGGTGACATTGTCATTCGTATTATTTTTTGTCATTTTTATTAATGAATTGCCTTCATTGTTACTTCTGGCACTGTAGGGCACACTGTACCAAATAAAAACTATGAGTAAGCATTGCCTGAGCTATTTTCAAATTGTATATGTAAGGATAATGAAGTAGAAAAAAGTAAATGCAGAGTATGTCCACAAGCAGTGAAAGGAAAAGCTATTAGGTGCTTTGATTTCTTCCTTTCATATCCTTCTGTGTTTCATTTGACTGGACATTGCATTGAGATAAAACGCATTCCAATTATCTATAATGGAAAACCAAATTACATTCTTTGGAAGAAATTCTGATAACACAATACATGCAGCAGAATGTGAAATGATACAATATATTGCTGAATTTTTATTATATGGTGGCATGATCTCCGTTGTTCTGATTTGCTAGTGGTGGGGCACAGGTATGCCTGGGACCGGATTACATTTCTGTTGTAAATCTGTCTGACACATAGCAGCCTTAAGAGTCATGTGCCGTTGTGTCTCTTTTTATTTAGCATGTATTTTAATGGAGGTGGTTTTGTCAGCTAGACGGCTCTGGAGACCGTGCGCATATCAAAGTGACAAATGCCTGGCTGTTACAGTCCCGTGTCGTATGCATGAGGAAAACTAAGATCGTTCTTTGCCATAGACTGTACAAAGTCATTACCTTTTGGGGCTCTCCTGGGGAGCTACACACATAATCTTGTTTTCTCCCAGCGTTCTTACAAAACTTGTGTCTAGCTTTTCTGGCAATTCTCACCGTTAAAAACCCTCAAAGCAAGCTTTGGGCTGGGGCTCTTGGTGCTCACCTGCTCCCTGATGGCTGCCAGGTTAAGGTACGGCAGCCTACGGAGCAGCCTTCCTGTTCTGCAAGAGGCACCGAACAGCTTCATAGTCATTAAAATATCATCCTAAGTCTTTTAAACACGTGAAAACCAGAGTTGACAGGGTAGATTATGAAATGCAAGGAAGTGCAAACAAGCTAGGGTCGGTATTACTGTTTGATGTCATTAGCAAGCTTTTTTTTTTTTTAATGCCTTCTGCTTAGTACCCAGATGAATTGAATTTTGCCATTTAGGCACTTGAGTGGTGGCAGTGTGATTTTAAGATGCTCTGTGTTGGTTCCTCTTGTGACTAGGAGGTAAATGTGCCTTGAGGGTTGTCTGGCAGTCCTCGGAGCATCCTAATGAAATTGGCTGGGTAGGTGACAGTGCTGGAAATATTTCACGTGCCAGCAGAGCCTGTTCAGGATAATCCCTGTCTGGCATGGAGCAGGTGGTATCCCGGGGCCCATGGGAGGACTTGTGGGACAGAAAACAGGGAGAGAAATGTTTTGTGTTGTCTTTATTTGACACCTTGCTGCTCAGACTGCCTGGCTGGTATAAAATCATAAACACCGTTGCCACATATGTTGTACTCAAAGGAGTTTCAGGGCTGGTTCAGCAGAAAATTAGGTTTGGCCATTTTCCAAGGAGGCATTTGTTTGCTCCGGAGGCCACAGCAGATGGCCTGCAGAGCCGTCGCACAGGGCAGACAGGGCAGTGCGGAGAAGCGGGCAGGTCCCAGGTGGTCACCTCCATATTCTGGAAGAAACTTTCAGAGCTGGCAGTGGCTTTGAGGCCAAAAAGTTAGGAACTGTTGTGCTCATACCTCAAAGAAGAACTGAAATGCAAGAGCAGCATTATAAAAATACACAGGTCAGTCTTGCAACCTTTTTTATTTACCATAGTGCTGGGAGTTTCTGTGTTAAAGGAAATAGAGAACAGTTATTTTCTACCCGTGTGAGAAAATTTTCAAGTATGCAGTTAGTCAGCACAGACCAGTAATGTGCATTTCAGAAAGAAAATGTTAAATATTCCTGAGACACGCCACAACAATGTCAGAGTTCTCAGTGTAAAAATTTTTCTTCAGATTTTGTGCTTAGAGCTTTCTCGCTGTTGCTAAAAATGAAGATGGAGGGAACGCTAGGCTGTTCCTTAGCTGATTGGAATTAATGAGGTTACGGATACACCCTCTGTGGATCACTACATCTTGCAGTGATGTGTGTAAACACGCACAAGCACATTCCCAATCTGTGTTAACATTTCTGAAGAAAAGAGAAGTCTTTTGCAGGGTTTTTCAAGTCAAGCAAGACTTGAAGACTTGTGAGCTTACATTACCACGTAAAGAAGTGTTTTATTTCTGATGTGTGAGTGCAGCTGCTGGATGCATAATCAGTTCTGTTCAAGACAAAGGGAAGCTGGGAGAAAATAAATTTGGACAGAAATTGAACATGGGCTTTTAAGTAAGATGATTTAAGGGTGAAGTACGAAGAGTTGCGTGACATTTTGCAGATTGATATGATGTATGAAGATATATTGAAATCATTTTATATACTCTTCCCATCTCTTCTGATTTTTTACTAACATTGAAACGCTAGTTCCTTTTTTGCTTTACTGAAGACCTTGCCAAGATCTTTAGATGACTCGAGTAGTGATACAGCCTACGCTACACTCCTGTCTCCAGGCTGTGGGGAGTGTCTGTGCTCTTTTGCCAAAAGAAAGGCAGAGACATCTAGCCCTTCCAGCAGAATGACACTACTGATGACTTTCTGCATATTCAGAACTAGCCATTCAAAAAGTCTTTCTAGATCTGAAGGGATTAGGATGGCCTCACTCACATTTGTTGAACAACGGAATCTGTTTCTGTTTTTGTACAGTTGTCATTTTTGACAGGTAATAGCCCGTGAAAATGTGATACCGTCGCAGGAGAAAGTGGAAAAATGTTAACTTCTAAAATGCATTGCACTAGTGACACGCAGAATTGTCATAGAAATGTACTTGTTTAAAAAAAAAATTGTAAGTCTCTTTTACAAGAAAAGCCATTGTCTTAATTTTAAAGAGAGTAAAATAATTTTTGCATTTTTAATGGCATGCTGCTCTCAAGTTCAAAAATAAGTAATGGACAGTATGTGTTATGTTCCCTTTTTGTGTACAAAGGATATAATTTGTACTGAAGGAAGAGGAGTGTCTTTCTGGAAGACAAGGAGAGAAAAGAGGGAATTGTGGGCTTGTTTCCTTCTCCTCACATATACACTCTGTATTTCTGGGGATTAAGTGATGCTGAGAAGGAACAAATCTTACGCAGCGATTGTGCCCACCCTACGGGGGAGTTTGACCTTCCACTTTCACTCTAATTCCTGAGTATTAAAAGTCTTTTTCCTGGGTTTCTTATATCAGGTGCTGTGAAACTATTGACTTCTGCTCTTCCGGCCTTATGAAGAAATCACCTTGGTTTTTCCTGTGAGAAGGTGGCACCGTCTTGCCAGACATCCTAAGAATGAGGCACATTCTGGGAACGATTCGTATCACCCCAAGGGGTCTGAGGTTGCATCCTGCCCGTTGCGCCTGTTCTAATACTGCTTTTATTCATTGCTGCGGGCAATGAAACACGGAGGAGGGAAGGAGGGCTCTAGGGAGAAGCTGCAGAAGCAAACCGAGCAGCTTTCAATAAACTTCTTTCCTTAATATTTGCTGGGATGTTTTCCTCCTATGCTGAAGAAAAATTATTTCCTCTGGAGTTCGACTTTGTTCCCAATTCGTTAATCAAAGAGCAAAATTCAGCACTGTTTACAAATGCTCTTTAAGCTGCTAATACTTGCAAACTTCAGAGCAGCCCAGCGATATGCCACTCTTTCTCCTAAGCATAGCACTCATTCCAAACCGCGTTAAAATGTTTGTGTCTTTATGATTAGTGGTAGAAATGTACTCATCCCAGCCAAGCCACTCAGGTCTGTGGTGGTTTCCCTGTGTAATGACACCTGTAGGAAGCTACAGCTGTTCAAGTGAAGTCACGGTGTCAGTGTCCCATCTCTTTTTTTGCTCTTGGCAATCAGCCACGATTGCTCAGCTAAAATGTGAAGAGATTTGCTTTTAACTGAGAACAAATATGCTGCGTTTGTGTGGAAAGGTGAAAGAAGAATCCTGAAAAGAATTATAAATTAGTGAGGAGTCTCTTGGAGAGCTATTTTTGTTAGGAGTCAGAACAAAAATACTGTGTTTCTTGCTATTCTGTTTTTTTTTTTTAATGGGAGATTTCATGGGGAAATTGGTGCTCAGAGGAAGCTATTTATTACAGTAAAATCTCCCTAATTAGGATATTTTTGCCTCTTAGTTTACTCTTTGGCAGGTCAGTAATAACTGTTCTCTCATCCATGACAGTAAGCTCCAGAGATGGTTTTCCTGATTTTCTAATTTAAAAGAAATAAAATTAAATGATCTCTGTAGTAAAACTAAAAAGGAAGTTCTACTTGCATCATCGGGATTTCTGGGTTTCTTTGAAGTGAAATGGTGTAGGACCTTGTGCCCACATTTGGCTCTTATATGTTTGGCATCAGTGAAATTTTCTTGAATTATAGTTTCATGCTACTGAAATAGATTTTAGACCATAGCAACTCTCACAATATTTTGTAGAAATCCATAGGTTATTTTATGTTTTTTTTTCTGCGAACTCAGTGGGGAAACAAAAAAAACCAAACGTTGACTGTCTTTTTCACAAATGACATGCAACTTTCTCTGAATGTGCAATACAGAAACAGAAAAAATTGCTATTCTGGATTTTCCTTTCTCTTCAGTCATGGCAGTGAACCGCTTTGCCCAGGGTCTGTTGGCCAGTTCCCATCAGGAGTGGTTGGTATAATTGTACAGTAACTACAATTACTTATTATAAACTTCCCATGGAAATGCTTTTATTGGTGGGCTGCGCTGTTACGTACTTGTCGTAACACCACAGTGTAAATTAGGAGTTTCTCTTAATAAGACACATGCATGTGAGTAGTCCTTCATCATGAGATTTTTGCAGAAAATATGTATTTTTCTTTCATGTGTTGAATTCTTAGACACAGAGGTGTCTCCTGTGAGAAGAGAGAAGAAATGGGCAGGTTGGCAGGAAGGCAGCTGAAGAGATGATCTGTGTTTGCCAAGCACTTACCTGTGAGTTAACTTAGTAGTTTCCTCACAGGTTACTCTTGCTTGTTATGAGAGGCAAACCACCATATTTTGCTCTTTGGAACGTGTTAGGTGCTATCAGATAGCACACATAAGACGCATACAGAGACTCTTAATTAAATTTATGATCTAATTGCCCTTTTGTGTCGATGCTGCAGTTCTGGAGCCCAGCCCCTGCTGAGCCTGCTGCGATGAGAATGGATGCCTGCCTGAAATCCACTCTGTGCAACTCCTCAGTTTCCTGCGGGCACAAATTCTTTTGATCAAGTCCCAGTTTTAAGAGGAAAAATCACGGATATCATAAAGGCTAGAGAGAAGTGAAAAGTTTTGCATTTGCCCTTTGCTGGAAGACATTTGGTCCTAATAAGCTCAGTTTTGTGGTGATACAAGTTGCAAACGACCCAGAGCTGCTGTCTGGTTCCGAGCTTTTCAGAAAGATTTCTGTAAGAAAGGAACCCACAGCCATGGTGTTACATTTTCCCAGGTCAAGAATTTAACTGTTTCCTCAGCTTAAACTCCTTTTCAGAGGAATTTTCTGCATAAAGCTCCAGCTGTACTTCAACTTTTTCAACTTCCTTGGTGTGCAAATTCTTACTCTGTCTTAATTAAACTTCCTTCTTTTATTTCTGCTTTTGTCCACAAATGTTTGATCTCAAGTATGCGTAGAGCTTAAGATTTTCTTGCAGGTCACAAGCCTCCAGAGAGCAGCTAATTCTTCTGTTATGTGCTTGCACTTACTGCACTTATAGCTGAAAATAAAGAGGTGTACCCTGACTAATACGTAATTTTGACACTAGTAAGTGTGTTTCAAGAGGAGTGAGGATATGGTAAGTCCCTGTGAGTCTGTTACGCGTGCTGTCATTTCCTGGGCAACTCACCGTCGTAAATTAAAGCTTTGACTGTCTCTTTCACAACGCATTTTTATGCCTTCTAAAATTTTTTTTTTAGTATCTTAAATTACAACAGGAAGAAACATGCAGTTTTTGAAAGGGGAAAAGAAATGGTAGAAGAGATCCTATGTCGTGATTACTGAATATTGACATGAACTGCCTGGTAGCAAACTAGATATTTCAAGTCTGTGTTGGGCAGGCTGTCCAGATCAGTGCAGCTGGGACTGCTGGTGTCCTGGCTGGTTTCCTGATCTGAAAAATATTATAGAAGAGGTGATTATTCGTATCGCTGGGCTTGTTCTTCACCTGATTAGTACTGTATGCGGACAGGAGCACACGTGAAAACCTGGAGGAAGGGGACTGATTTTCAGTGCTGAGCTACCACATCCTGAATTTGTAGCTGCTCTGATGTTCCTCTTGCATTTGTTTGCATCCAAACCAGGCTAAGCTAATTAGAGGGGAGCAGAAAAGACTTAATTCTCATGAGCTCCTTAAAAAAGACAACAGTGAGCAACTGATAGCAGAGCTTGTCGTTTCTGTCAGTCCTGTTCATTTTGAATACTCACTTGAATAGGACATTAATGATCTAGAAAATTGTTAAACTTAGAAATCTAAAACTGCACGAGTGAAAACCACCTGCTCTAAAAACTGAAGGACAATATGTGATATTCTGTGAGATCTGTGGCAGACAAAAAAGAGCTGTTGCTTTTCCTCCCTAGCAGTAATATCTCGCATGGTTTGTATGGCTGCAGCCGGAGGGCTGCTGCAGAATTTTATTCCACCTTGTCCCTCCACTTGCACTGTTGTGGCATTAGCCTGTAGCAGTAGAGTCTGCATCAGGGATAACTGCATGAAAATTGATTTTCTTGGGCAGAAATTGGGCATAAGAGCACTTCCATGTCAAAGTTTTTCCATGCTACTTGACTTGGAATGGAAAATGTTGAGGTTTTTTTTCAGCATCAGCCTCTACTGTTAATTATTTTTATATAAATCAAAGACCTAATGGAATTAATTAAGCAGAGGAGTGTTTTGTTTTTGCTGAAAAAAGAAAAAGCATTCAATAGCACAATGACTAATTCCGTGCAGTAAGGAAGACTGGAGTCTTTAGGAATAAATAATGTCAAGCATCCTACTGGCAAGTGGAAAAGTAATTATTGAACTGGGAGAAAAATTATTGAACGATGCAAGAGAGATGACAAAGCCTCGGAAAAGTTGTCAGATGTGGTTTTAAACTTGTGTTTAATCTTGTGGTGTTGTGAGAGAGGGGAAGGGAGGAGATACTGAAGGATAATTGCAAGATGAAAAGAAGTCACAAGTTTTTACACAGACACTGACTTCAGGGGAGCTGTCTCTCTGTGTAATACGCGTCGGATGGCCCGTACCTGAATTTCATGGGCGCTGAGCTCCGTGCGTTGTTGCGAGGTTGCCAGTATAATAAGGAGTTGGACAGTCTGTAATTCCAAACCCAGGCACCTGAGACTCGAAAATCTAGAAAAGAATGACCCTGACCTGCAATTTTGATGGTAGACTGAGAGAACTGTTTTTTTTTGGAAAATAACCTCTGCTAAACTGGGAAGAATCTACAGAATCAGAATTGTTTCCTATATCGAAGGCTGGCAGCTGAGTGCCTCAATAATTCTGTTCAGGAGGAAGCAGTAACAGCTTTCAAATGTGATCCTTGCAGCTTGATGTCCTTTGAAACCCTGTGGGGAAATTAACATTTGAATTATTAAATATGTTTTCCGTTGGGGATAACGACTTAGGCAATTGCATAAAATTCTGGAAGTCTCATGTAGCGTTAACCTGGTGTTGCAGGGGTCCTGCAGTAGGTCTGTGGACTGGACATCTGTCGCTGGGTAACAGCATCTTTTCCCTTTTTCAGAAGGTTTTTTTTTCCCCTTTATGCTTGCTTTTTCTTTCTTTTCTCAAGTGGCCTGAGAAGGGAATTCTATTAAAAGTCTGCGTGCTCTCAGTCAGTGGTCAGTGGCATCGTGACAAGCATTTATCCACCTTGTTTATTTTTCCATCCCTCCCCCATTCTGCTTTTACCAGTTGCAATAGTTAATGTACCTTCTTTAGTGGTGGCTTTTTACCTAAAAAGCTGTACCCATTGCAGAAGCAAGCAGTTTAATATACTCCCCCCACTCCTCTTCACCAAAACCTTTTATCTCCAGCTATCCAAAGAACCCTGTATTTGCTTTGTAGGTAATTTTTTAAACCCCCATGTCCTTTGGTTGCTGTTATTGGCCAGTTGACTGCTGGGCCCTTATTATAATGAACAGTCATTTTGGATTGTTGCAAGAAACTTTGAGGCACGGGACAACCATGAGTTTTAAAATGAAGCTGTAGATTTCTGCAGCTGCTTGATAAGAAGCTCGACTACTGGGAGCCTTTCTGAGGTTCGTAAAAGGAAACACTGGAGAATGACAAATCCTTTATTCTACCACCACAACACTTCAGGTCTGAGCAAAAGCAATGCTGTACTTACAAGATTACAAAAAGCTGTAGGCACCATTTATGTTCCAATAAGATGTTTGCTGCTGACCAAATAAAATATTTTTAAATCACTTTTGTGAGCACTGGATACTTTAGGCCATGATTGGATATTTTATATACAAACAATAATCCCTTCTTCAGCTGTCCTGGTGGATCACCAGGTCCAGGTCAACTGCTGAGTTTTCAAGAGTGAAGGTGTAGGAACAGCCGAATCACTGACGTGTGAAAATTTTATCGAAGCAGCCCATTACTTTGAGCAAATAGCTGCTTTGGATCTTTCTGGTGATTGAACTGGTGATTTCCCAGGACAGGAAAGTCTACTGCTCTTTTTTAAATGCGGGACATTTTTCGTACATAATAGCATTATTTCTGTAACCTTCAAATGTTTTGGTTTCAGAAAGGACTTTTTTTTGCTTTTCTGGTCAGAGAACTCAGGCGGTTAAACATGTAGTGCTACGTATGAGCTGGGAGTTTTGTTCCAGCATGAAGAGTTAATTTAATATGGTGTTTGAGTCACTTGCTCATGGCACTGTTTTACTGAAGATCACAGGCTTGACAGAAAGCTAGGGAAGGAGATGTCCTGGAGACACTTGAGGATTTGCAGTCATTCAGGAGATTTTTTTATTTTTTTTTCCAACTGGACACACGTAAAAAAGAGTTACATGATCTATCCATTTTCAGTTGCTGTTTGTTCACCTGTTGTACAAGAATAGCCAGCAGAAGAGGGTTTGTAGGGCCTAAGCAGTACAATCTCCACAGAAATAATTTTTTTTTTTTTTTAATCGGTGTCAGGAGTGCCAGAGCAAATGATTACGGTTGCAATATCAGTCTAATTACATGATACAGTAGACTACAACTGATTAATTGTCTATTGATATCAAGTAATGCACTCATGGTAACAGAAAATAGAGTATCAGCTAAAATTTAGTCTCTCTTACTAAGCTTCTCTCCCTGGCCCTTGGCCCCAAACTATTTCAAGGTTCTGGGTAGCAGGAGATGCTGTTTGCCAAAGTGCCGTTCTCACCTCTCACAGGACTGAGTGTAGGCATCAGCTGACAGTTCTCTGAGCTGGTTCCTCTCTGTAGAGTGTTCTCTCTATGCAGCTAGTTGGGCAGCTAACAGGAGAATGAGGAGTCTGTGCAACAGCGGGATGCTTCGTGCCTCACTTCCTTCAGAAACACAACCTCATCATTAGTTTTTTTTTTTCCTACTTACATTAAAAAAAAAGCAGCAGAACTGGTTTGATTAAATATCCTTCCTTCCTTGTTCTCTTTCCGCTTGTCAAATGGTGCCAATATTTGGATAAAGTAAAGCTTAATGTAATGAATTTTTAGTAAAGATTAATTATATGTATGAATTAATAGTCTGATGCTTTGAATATTTGCTTGGTAACATGCAGACCACTTGTCCCATGCATCATGAGACAATAGTTCTCCACAGTTGCCATAAACTAGGGTGGGCAGCGCGGTACCATCTCCTGCAAGTATTCTGCTCGTGCCTTGCAAATGTACTTCAACAGTATTAGTTTGCCTTTAAGGGATTCCTGGTTAATCTGTAAGACAGCAGGTTCTGCACACAGTTGTACTCTTTGGGATTTGTACTGGAGTGACTTCAGCCATCCATCTGGAGAACGGAAGCAATTTAATCAGATTTATATAAACAGCATGCCTGTCAGTTTTGCAAGCACTTATTACTTGAGTGTTTCCTAAGCGTTAACAGCATGAGGATCACAGTGGTAAGTTCAGGATTTTTTCCAAAACATAGTTATTTTTTGTAAATAATATGTTGCAAGTAATTAATTAAAGGTTGAATTTGTTTTATGTCATCAATACACAAAAAAGATAGCAATGTTAGATATATTTTTTGCTGTGAGTATATTTGAATCTTAGTCTTTTTAGGCATTTCATGATATAAAATAGGAGACAGACTTCACTGGTTGGATTCCATCTATGGATTTCTAGTAGTGAATATTTTTACCTTTGTGGCTTACTAGAACACAAGATGTTCATGTGCTCTCATGTCTTCAGTTCTGCGCAAGGGATGAGGTCTCCTACTCTGTAGGGAGCCATACGGACGGATGATGAAGGGCTGAGGTCTTTGTTATGAAAATTGTTGAGTGTCATGAGTGTTTCACCTGCTGCCGTGGCGTATACCGGAGATCTTCCCCAGCTCTTGCTGGACACCAATGGACACCAGCTTCTCTTGGGCTTCCTGGTTGTTGGTGTGGCCTGTGCCTGAGGAAGGGCCTGGTCCACAGCGCTAGGGGAAACAGCTGTCACAGTTGCAATTTCCAGTGCTTCGCTGTAGGTCAGGGATGTGAAAAAACACCTATATTCAAGCCCGGTTATCCTAAAAGGCAATAAAGTTTATTTACAAAATCCAAAATGTACCAAAATGTATCCAAAATCTTTATTAAGAAAAAAACAAGAGTATGAAAGGAAAAATATGTACTCTAAATGAGTGACACTAGAAAAGACAGAAATGTCCAGCTAATTACTCTGTAGGTGCTTAGCTAGCTTTCGCTGTCAGGGGTTTGGTCCTCCTGCAAGTCAGATGTATGCAGGACTACTTCCCAGAAAGGTCTCTCCTCTGCTTCAGAGTGCGTTGCTTCCCTTCAGATTCATATCTCTGTGCTCCTTCATCTTGACATTACTGACCCTTGGTGTGTTCAGGGGGTAGTTTTGATATTTTCTCCACCACCACTCTCGTGTCTTCAGTACCGCTTATATTTAAGGGCAGAGCAGGTGCCAGACTCCAGTTTGGTCGAGATTATGCGTATTTGATGCATCCTGGGCTGCATCACCAGCAGTGTGGCCAGCAGGTTGAGGGAGGGGATTCTGCCCCTCTACTCTGTTCTCTTGAGACCCCCCCTGCAGTACTGTGTCCAGTTCTGGAGCCCCCAACATAAGAAGGACATGGACCAGCTGGAGAAGGTCCAGAGGAGGCCACAAAGATGATAAGAGGGCTGGAGCACCTCTGCTGTGAGGCCAGGCTGAGAGAGCTGGGGCTGTTCAGCCTGGAGAAGAGGAGGCTCCGGGGAGACCTTAGAGCGGCCTCCCAGTGCCTCAAGGGGGCTGCAGGGAAGATGGGGAGAGGCTGTTCAGCAGGGCCTGGTGTGACAGGACATGGTTTCAAAATAGAGGGAGGGGGATTCAGACTGGACATAAGGAAAAAGTTTTTTACACTGAGGGTGGTGGCACACTGCCCCAGGTTGTCCAGAGAGATGGTGGATGCCCCATCCCTGGAAACATTCCAGGCCAGGTTGGATGAGGCTCTGAGCAACCTGATCTGGTTGGAGATGTCCCTGCTCCTGGCAGGGGGGTTGGACTGGGTGGGCTTTAAAGGTCCCTTCCCACTCAAACCATCTTGTGATTCTGTATTTGACTTTGTCTTTTCCAGAAGCCAATGCTGTTTTGTAGAACCATGGGAATGAAAAGAAGCAATACCTATTAAATAGGGAAAATACTTAAAATATCTAAGTTTATCTCAACTCTGATGTAAGTTGAGGTGACTTTCAAAATGCACCCGTTTCAATTTCGCGTGCACTAGGTCTTTCTGTCGTTGTAGTTTACATCTGCCTCTGAGACACCCTATGCTTACCCTGGTGAACTGTGCATTTCAGTCCATCTATCATGAGTGCTCGTGTGCATAGCAGTGATACTTGTAATTATTTTTCCTGTTTCGTACAGAGTAGTGCAGGAGATGACATTTGAATGTCAGGCTTCTGCAGAGTAAGAGGGGATTCGGATATGAGACTATCTGTGCAGTTTATGGTGGCTGTGGGGATTAATAGAAGAAAAAATGATGTCATCCCAAAAAATCCCAGTAGGAATTGGATGAAGGCTTGGGGGATTCAGTCCAGTTCATTAGCCTAACGGACTGACTAATGTTTCTCTGGATATTCTTTGAGTAACAGAGAACTCTGTTCCTTCAGACATTTGTGGATCCCTGAGTGTGCTGGACGAAGCGCAGACAACATCAGTGTGACTTAGTGGGCTGGGAATTGGTCACCTGCCAGATTTGGTGCATGAACAGCGGTTGCTTTTGTCTGTATGCAAAAGCGTGTTGGCTTTTGTACCCCGCAGGTATGTATTGCTGGCTGGCTGGGGATGGCCTGGTCAGCAGTGTGCTCCTCAGCTGGTTGTGCTCTGAAGATGCTGATCCTGTTGCATAGGTGTTAATTGTTCTAGAATTACTGAAAACAAGGAGGAGAAAGACTTGCTGGTGCGGATAATGTCCTGGTTCTGGCTAGGATAGAGTTAACATTCACCTGAGCTGGGAGGGGAGCTGGAACTGGTGGTACCCCTGGCTGGGGACACAGCTGGGACAGGTTACTAATTAGCCAACAGCTGGGGTAAGTTTACCCAAATTAGCCCGGGGCTGTTCCATCCCCTGGGACACCATGCTCAGGGTATCAGTGAGGAGGGTGCTGAGTGGAGGCTTCTGCTACCTGGGAGGAAACTGGACATTGGAATTTGTGGTGAGCTATTGTACTGCATTTGTTTTCTATCACTGTTTTGGTTTTTTTCTGTTATTTCTCTTAAATTTATTTTTTGTTTCATCTCAACCCACAAGTTTTGCTGCCTTTTTTTTACCGGTTCTCCTTTCTGTCCCACTGGAGGGTGGGAGGAGTGAGCGAGAGACTGCGTTGCTTGGTCCTGAGTGGGGCTAAACTACGACAAAATCAGGAGGCTGGAAAGGAAAGACTACCTGTTATTAGAGAAGGCGTGGTTTAAACTATTGAACTTGTGTGGACATGAGTAGTGACACTAAGAATAAGTGCATATAAATGGAATTTGTTTACTTCTAATTTGGGCGATATCACCTTGCTTTATTTTCTGTTTCATAACCGTGTGCAAATAGCGTTGCTTAGGCAGAGTCAAAAGTCGTGTTCCTAGTTTTAATTCATTCAGCCAGTGTAGAGTGGTCTGAAACAGGTACTGGTTCTTGGAGCTATTTTACTTATCTATTTTGAAACAGAGGCTGTAGTTGCATATCATCATTCATGTTGGTGAAGCTTTGGCAGCATTTCAAGAGAAGGATTAGTGCATCACAAGTTATGAACTCTTCTCTTAAATTTATGAGCAGCCACTCATGCTCATGGTCCTGCTAAAATGATTTTGGGTATTGCTGTGAACAGGTGCGTGTCAGTGAAAGTAAGTAGTTTGAAATCTAGCATTTGGAATGGCTCTGTGGTTTTGATAGCACAGGGACCTACAAGCTGTTGGCTTTTCAGAGTAGAAGTCACTAGAGAGTAGCCTCCTTTCTTTTATCTACTTTTTTTATTTTATGGAGAGAGCTCAATATAGTAAAGCAAAGACTTAGGAGGAGGTTATAATTCAAACCACCTTACTTAGTTCAATTTCTTTTCTAAAAGACATAAAGCTCAATTAAAGTTGATGATTGAGGAAGGAAATTAGGTGAACTAGGAACTCTAAACAGATCTACAAAAGCACTTGGAAAATTAAACACCGATTATTCTGTTCATGTACAAAGTCATTTAGATGGTGAATGGAAACCATATACTGTGAAACTCAGCAAATATTCGGTGTTCATAAACAATTTAAACTCCTCAGGGTAAAATATTAAGTTGCAATAGTCGCCTAATAAAACCAGAAGAAATAAAAAGGATATAAGACCCTGGCAGAATATCCAGGACGTGATAAAGGACTTAAGTGTGGCTGTATTAAACGCACCTAGGTTACCAAATGAGGTAAAAGTGAAGCTGATAACCAGGCACAATGAAATAATCAAGCAGGTTGTGTATCTGCAGAGAGGATATCTGGTAGGAGAGCTTTGTGGCAACCCGTAAACCAGAGACTACGCGTGATCATGAGGTTGAAAAACTTAGTTTTCTGCCTTAAATGCCTAGAATTAGGTACACAGTAGTTGCAAATCAAATATTGATGTCTGGTGATGAATGGTTTTTTTAAGTATAAGAAAATATTTGAATAAAGTGTTACCCAGAAATACTATCCTGTCATGTAGAATGTCTATCTATGAAGTGACCATTTGTAATTTTACAGCTACTTGTAATTATTACTAGTACTTGCTCAAATAGTGAGGCAAAGAGCGCTGCCTGGGGATGATGTGGAAGGGGGAAAAAATCTCTTTAATCCTTTATCAGAAAATACATACACTGAAATTGGAGGTATAGACTTCTAAAATGAGTTCTTGACCTGGTAATGTCGCTGCTGCTGTTGGAAGGTAAATTATGGGACTCTCGTTTCTTCTGGGGAAGATGCCTGGGTTGCTGCCACTGTAAATGATAGCAGTGCCAGTGCTGCCCCATCAGGCGTTAATGCGGAGGGGGCAAACGGTACTCTAGTGTGGGGGGCACAGGTAGTGGTGCAAAACCAGACCCAGCACCCGGGCCTGTACCAGTGCCCCGCTCTAACAGTCTCCTAGCCAGGGCACGTGGGCCTCTGACAAGGGTGAGTCAAGTTAGGCTGCGCTTAAACCTGTGCTTGGCATCTTCTCTGTGATTGACTGTGGCTTTTATGGTTCTAACACAAATACAGCCCAGGCTCAAGAACTTTTCCTCTACAAATCAACTTCAGAGTTCTGTAAGATAGTTTCAGGTCATGGTAAGTTTCTTCACATGATCTGATGCTTCATCATCACTCTAAAACATTTGATTTGAATTCACAACCACACTACGTCAGACATTGTTGATATGCTTTGGTTTCTTTTGCTTTTATTGATCCTGTGGCTTAGCTTCTAAATTGTTGTATAGTTCTCAGCTTTTTGAGAAATTTTGTGAGATTATTTCAGAATCTCAGCAAGGTTTTCCAAGAGCCAACTGTCATAGTGTTAAGTTTCTTTCATAAAGGGAAAAAGTCATTTGTTGCTTTCTACCCCTGTTTATCAAACTGGCCTCTGAAAATGAGGCTGAGATATTTATTAGCTCTACAGGTCTTGTGTGACTCATAAAGTCCAGCCTGATCCTCTGATATTCCAGTTCAGATTCAACGCCTGTATGCAATATCTAAAAATAACTGAGGCCAGAGCCTGTCAGTAAGTCCTGTGTCGTCAGCGGCTGCTGACGATTATCCTGGTTGTGAGTCAGGCGTCAGCAGAGAACACGCGTCTCCGCTGCTGGGTTGGTGATGTGTTGGCTGCTGCTGGGAGTGTATGAGCCTGATCCAAGCAGTTCTTGTTGTTCTGGCTTTCGGGATTCTTGCGCAGGCAAGAGAGATAACAGGACAGGTATGTCTCTGCTGCTTCAGGCAAACACCTCTCCCAGGAGACTATCTACCTTCTTGGTGTCTTGAGCCTGACGCACCTTGGCTTCCACCCTCTACCACCTGGTAGAGAGAGAAGGGAGAGAAATTGTGTCCTCTGGAAAATCGCAAGGAGGAGTCACAGCCCAGAAACTAGTTTATTGTTTTCTGCAGGTATAAGCATATCTGCTTCATACGCCCTGAAAACAATACAAAACAAGGGCTTGTCTTTTTTTTTTTTTCCCCATTCTTCATGAGTTTAGTAGTAGCTGTCTGCAAACATGAAAGCATATGGACAGTTAATAAGAATTTCCCCCTTCCTATGTCTTTGTGTTTTGTTTTCTATTGTAGAAAAAAAATCTGGTTTCAGTTAATCTAAACTAGAAGACTTGGTAGGGCTGGGAGAGTCTTACCCTCTTTCCTGGGCATCCTCTCTTGGTTGGTGTCAGAAATGGGGTGCTGAGGCAGGTCAGCCTTCTCCCTGGCTCATTATTGGTCTTACATGTTGATTGCGAATGTCAAATTGAAGATAGTAATTCTGAATGTTACTCCTGCGTGGCTTTATTGTAACCACAGACACAGAGGGGAGGGAGATTTTGTGCTCAATAATTGTTTTCACCAGTGGAACAGAAAGCCTGAGGTACGTTATAATTTTGGAGTCTGTAGTTAAGTATTACACTTGATTAGAAATAATCTAAATATGTGCAAAACTTCATTTTGCAAACTAGCTTGCTTTTTTTACATCATTAAAAGTCCCTTGTGCATGATTTTACGCACAGTTTATATCACACAGTGATGATGTTTGTTTGCTTTGGAGGCACATTTCTTACATTGCATCTCTCTGGTGAGTCTTTACTGTGGTGTCAATCAATTGTTCACTACTTATTTATTGACTTAATTATTTCCCTTGTTGATTCTCAGTTATCTGGTTTTGGTTGTTGCTTTGTTACGTAATGCTGTTCCTCAGCTCCCAAGCAAATGTACGTGTTCTCTAGTTCAGGAGGGTTTGATGTTTGGTTTTTTTTTTTTTTTAATTTTTTTTCCCCCTCCTACAGGTCATTTTTCATCAATTAGAAGCTGGATGTGATAAAGAGGTCCTTACCTCGCCAGCTCAGACAGGCTGAAAAGCACACTCCAGCCGCAGTTAAGCGTTGATAGCTCCCAGGAGATTTCACATTACCATAGTTATATTTGATAACTGTGGAAACAGTCACCAAAAGCTTCTGAAAACAGAAGTCTTTCAAAAATAATTGTTTTGTTATTGCACCAATATGTTACTAGAAACACACTAGCTTAGGTGGTTTTGTGAGGAAAGAAGGAACGCATAGACAAATACACACAACTATATATTTTTTTCACTTTGGTGTTTAGCTTTTGTGCAAACTAGGTGATGTGGGACTGTGTTCCTGCCAAGTTAGACTTGAATTCCCTTCTGTACAGCACACTTCCTCTCATCTTTTTTTTTCTAAAATTTACAGGATTTAACTGATCTACGATATGTCTTGGCAAATGCAGTCTGTGTATGACGCTCCAAAACCAAAATGCAGTCTGCAGAGTATTAACTAGATGTTTAGCACTGGCCGTGTCCTAAACCACACTGGACTTGAGTTCCTGTTCATGGTACTGGGTCCTTATTTCAGCTCCTGTTCACCTTGTTTGCAGCTGCATCCCACAGTCCTTTTATATTTTTGCAGTTAATTCTGCATGGGTGGGAGTCACTGTTACATAACTGAATGAGGATGCTGCTGCTGGGAGAACTGAAAATTATAATACTTTGCTGTGAAGGGGAAAACACCGATGAGGATTGTGGAAGATACACAGGTCTGTTCTTCCCCTCCACTGTACTCTGCTCTGGAGAGAGCAAAGAGTTACCTGGAGAATTCTAGGAAAAACACCTTGGAAGCTGGAATTCCACTCCTAAGCAGCTGGGCAGATTTCAGCAGCCCCGTGATTTCTTTTCCTTTCTTGTATGCAATATACTTTTATCTCGTTCTTCTGTTTTCAGCCAAAGGAGGAACATCTGGGGAGCTCGGAACCTGGCTTTCCCAATAGGTGAAACAGCAGAGGGAGAGGGAAGCCTGCATACCTGTCTCTGAGTTTGCCAGTTGCATACCAGTTCCTACTGGCCACCTTGCATACTGGTGTATTTATATCAGGCTGATGACCAAACTGTGTTTGTAAGAATCTTTTTCTTTTGTTATGGGTGTCAAATGGCTGTATTAGTGCTTTAATTCAGAATTGTGCAAGTTAATATTGCCAGGAGACAGCAGAGCTTCAGCCGAGATTTTGTGTTCAAATCTTATTCTATTTGAGAATATGAGCTACCTATAAAATCTTGTAAAATCACGGGCAAGTTAGGAAACTGGAATGATGTCAAGGCGCTGGTCATGTCCTCACTGGTCATTCTTAAAACGTCATTGGAAGAAATAAAAGCTTGTTTGTTAACAAAAAGAGATGTTGATGGGAAAAATTGCTACTGATGCTGTCTGCAGCACTCTTTCTTGAAATTTTTTAATTTTTTGTGAAGCAGAGGTGCTGTGATGTGAATGTGAGAGCTCATTCAAGTCCAGACCACTAAGGAGGTCAACAGCTGCATTTTGCTCCTGTTCTGTTTATTTACTTTCTCCTTTCTTTCTTCTGTTGTGTTATTCAGCAGCTGAGAAGTGGTGCAGCATATTAAAATGCCACTCAGCTGAACTCATGATCTGTGCCGCAGAACTCTGAGGTGTGGTTTGCTTGGGCTTTGGTGTTTTGTGGTTTGTGGGGGTGGTTTTTGGTGATGTTGTTCGGTTTCTGTTTGTTTTTAACATAGCTGCAGGTGGCAAAATAGAACTGAAAGGAGGGTGAGTTTGATCTCAGACAGGAATCCTCGCTCGGGACCCCTGTGGCTGTTGGCCGCAGCATTTCTCTCTGGCTCTCCGTTCAACAGGACTGTGACGTTTTCCTAGCTTCTCCCCTCTGGCTGGGCAACGGCATTGGGCTGGGAACAAAACAGCCTGGAAAAAGGGGAAAAAAAACCCCACATATGTATGCCTAGGAAAGCAGCATACCGCTGGACATAAGCGATCATAAAAATTGTATCTGACAGCTCGCAGGGGGGTGACTGCAGGAGTTTTGTGGAGGGGTGTGGATTGCTGATGCTGACAGGCTGATGAAAATGAGGGACATGTTCAGCTGATCCACGCAGAAAGTCATAGATGTTTTACTTATTTTGGAAAGTCTCCTATGAACTAGAATAGCTCTAATGGTGCCATTGAGCATAACAGAGGATAACCACTATTTTAGAGTAGAAATGTGCTTTGCAGACATTATAGCACAAATATTGCGGAGTGCTTTAGGAATAGGGAGTGAGGTAGAGTTTTGGATCCTAGCTATTGAAGGGGGAGACCTCGCTGTTTAGGGATTTTTGTGCAGCAGTGTGTCAGGGTGCTGTATTATTTGGCTATTTGGTGTTTCCTCAGTAAAATGTAAATGTATTATTTAAGTGCTAGAGACAGCAGACTTCCCAACAGATGAGAAGAGCAGAAACTGGAGAAGTCATCTGTGCTCAGGGTAGGGGCTGCTTCTCTCAAGGCGTCCTTGCCTCCTGGTCTGATCCTGGAAGGAGCCTGGACTCCGAAGGATGTGGAAGTAATTTGAGTTCTTGACAGAATTCCTATATAGACCTCTGTGTGAAGTCCTAAATACGCTTTACCCGCGGCATTATATTATAAGAACTGTAAAATGTCTTGCTGGACAAGTGCTTGTTGGATACAGCGAATATAGAGTGGTCCTACACTAACTGTCCTCCCTAATAAGAGGCTTAAATCTGATCCTGTAGTCATATATGCAATTCCTGTATTTCTCTCACTTACAATATCTTGAGGTCTCATTTTTATCATCAGCTGCCACCAAAATCCATCCTGCTTTCTGTCTTACTGAAAGCGACACTTCGCTCTCTGGTAATCGTATATATGAATTTCAGTGGACCTGTGCTGGTTTACACTGATGACCTCATTTCAGGACCTTATTTTTCTTTTTTTTCTCTTTTATTTCTTCTGATGATTCACAGAGAGAAAGAAACTAAGGAAATTCATGTAGCCAGTTTAATTTTTTGTCTCTGGCTGAGGATAGTCTGGATTGGTAGGAGAGGTAGTGTTACTGTTGTTGTCTTTGGCTCATGAACTTCTGGGCTTCAAGGTCTCTAGCAAAGTATTACAGAAACTGCAGGAACTTGAGTCCTAGTGTTATTCCAGAAAGATTTATTATTTAAAGTTTTACAAAGGTAAATAATACCAGCGTGATAATTATTTTATTATGATGAGTGAGAAAATTGAGCTTTTTATCTTTTAAAATTCAATCTAAAAGCAGTATTTCATTCTCTTTTTGTCCAATAAAATAACTGAAAATGGTTCTGCTTGGAACAGAGATAAGAAAATGCTAGCGATTAAAGATAATGTTGTGGAATGTCTGGCAGGGTTCAGTGCATCAATAACCCTGACACGTAATTAAAGTAATTCAAAATGCCCCGCGTGTGTTCTCTGATAGAAGGCAGTAAAAGATCATTGAGGTACCAAAGCTCTCTCACAATACTAGATATATTTTAAATTCAATCTCTCTTATTTTTAATCTTTTATTTGAGTACTTTAAATCTCCATAAAGCCAAACCTAAGCCTGCATCAGTGCCTTTAGCTAGTCCTGTTGGAATACAGTGGCTCAGATTTCATTCAATTCATTTCTAAAGTCAGGAAAAAGGACTGGATTTTGCCTGAGAAACAGGGACAAGAGGCTCTTGAAGCGTGCCAACGCCAGGCAGAGTTGGGGTGGTGTATTTCTCATTTTTCGTATTAGTTTTCTTCTTTACATTCCAATCTTGAGCCCCTCTGTTTCCCTCCTTTTTTTTTTTTTTCTCCAGTGAAACATGCTAGTTCTTCTCATTCCGCTCTGTACTTTTGCCATAGTTGTCTGAAATTAGATATACAAGACAATATGAAAACTTGTTATTTTGAAGTTTTGTAGGAGAGGGATGTAATTCTGGGTTTAGGTTACTTATTTCCAGGTTGGTCCCAGACTTCATTGAGCTGGAACTCTGCGTCGGTAAGAATTCAGAATCTTTCAGGACCACTGGTTTTAACAGAAGGGACAAAACCATGTGAGACTCCAAGTGACTTCAAGGAATGCACAAAGGGAAAGTATTTCCGTTGTGATTATAAATATGTCCATAACCATTACCGTGTGCATGTCGTGAGCCCCAGGTTTTTTTCATATTGGAAATGTAACTTTGTTTGTGAGATGCTGAGACAAAAATGCAGGTTGTCAGTCTGATTTTGCTACCTGTCTCCTTGATGTACGGTGCTGCATGATCAAAGCATTCTGTCTATGGTCTTCTCTGACAAATTAAGAACTCTCTTGCAAAAATTGCTTCTTAAAATTAAGAAATGTGCAATGAAAGACATATGTTGCCAGTTAGTTTGGGATTGCATTTGTGAAAGTCACTAGAGGTAAATTAGCACTCAGTGCTAGAATATATTGCTGCAACACGTGGGATCTGAGGGTGAATGTACTCCAAGGTGTTAACCTGGAGCGATCACCAGAGTAGATGAGCCCTGAGATTCATTAAATCATCGCTGCTGAGGTCAGGGGAACCTAAATCAGTGGAGTTAAATCGTAACATAGGCTTAAATGGATATATTTGGACAGGAATAAAATTAACCATGTAGGATATAATTTCAAAGGGGTATTTAAATTTCAAAGATACAGAGAAGGATGTGACTTGGATATGTAGTCTACTTGGGTGCTTAGTAGAAAAGGACAGCTGTTGGCATTTGCAGACATCTGAATACCTCAGAAAACTATCTTGTACTTGAAGCAGTGAGCCTGTGAGCGTTCTGCTTTTTCACCCAGTTTGTTTTATCTTTCTAGTGAGCCTGTTATGAACGCATTACTTTATCAGTGAACAATACACCCAGAACAAAGCAGATCTGTGTCTGTTGAAAGTACACCAGAGGGGCAGAATGCGAACTGTCAAGAAGGCTGAGAGATGAGATAATGAAAAGAGTGGGTTAGACACTAAAATCGTGTTTATATTTGGATTTTTCTTTTATTGGTAGTTTCGTCTTTCAATTACCAGCATTAACTCACTACACAGCTTAACCAGAAGGCAAAGATAATACAACTGGTAACATGCTCCCGGAGGAGGAGTAGAAGAGCTGTACTCATGTGTGTAACACCAAACTGTCATTGCCAGCCACACTATAACACAGAAAAGTTAACGGTATTACAACACTTCTGCAGCATCTTTGCATCTGTCCATCAAAACCCCTGTAGTTTTGGTGTCAGATTGCGTTGTATATGCTCTAATGACCTTTTTATTTGCCTTCTCTAATCTGTCTCTTCTTTCACAACAGAGCTGTGGATGTCATGAAAGCTGAGTTGACAGGTGGTAGGCAGGCAGACAGGCTGCGTCACCTGTCCATCACTCATCCGCAACGTCTACTTGTCTGCTCTTGGAGATGCTGCAGTGTCTCTAGCCACTGTTTTCCAGTGCTTCGCTATCAGTATTGTGAGGGAGTTTTGTTTTATTTTTCTATTACTTGACTAAAATTGTCCTAGTCCTACTTCAAAACTGTTACTTCTTGTCCAACACACAGCAGAGCCCTTCCCTGTTCAACAGCTGCATTTTCTATATATTATCTTGCCTCAGTGTTCTTGCCTCTAGTTTGGGCAGCCTCCGTTCCTTCCACTGCTCTTTTCAGATCATGTTTTTCCAGATCTCAGATTTTGCTGTCCTCTATATTCCTCCTCCTTAATTCAAAAGCATCTTCATGATTTGCCTGAAACAACAAAAAGCATCTAGACTCTTAAGAAAAAAACAGGGTTTAGATCATAATAATTTTGTCATTGGAGCATCTTGAGGGACTCTGCATGGACATGACGTGGATGCCCTATCAGGGTGGCATTGCAGGGTAAGTCCTAGTAGGCAGCCAGCTCAGAGGGAAGGGACTGTGCATTCCTCTGTCAGTTCTTGGCGCCTTTGGAGTGTTACTGGAATTTAAATAGTTCATGGCCATCACAACCAGCAAAGGGAAATACACAGTGTAGGGCTGTAGAGCCAAAGCCTCTTTGCCAAGAGATGAAGATAATGTAAGCGAGATGTGAAAAGATTTTGCTTTTCTTTGCACGCGCTTTAAATGCTAAACAGGGGATGGGGAGAGGGGAAATGCTTGACTGCTTAATGTATAACTTAAAAAAAGTATTGTCTGGGAGACTCGTATCGGTAAGGTCATTGCTTCATTTTTCTTTCAAACAAATCTGAGTAACGAGCACGGGCACTAAGCATTGCAGTGTCTGAGCTCTACCAGGGACGTTTCTGACAACAGGCAGTTTGTAGATGTGTCTGAGACAAATGTTAGGATTTTGGGCGCTGGGCGTGCGTCAGGCATCTTGTGACACAGAGCGAGAGGAGTAATAGCTTTGCCTGGTTCGCAGACTGTATTAAGGCCAGGCACTCTGTGGATACATCCAGGTACTGTTAGGTCGTCAGTGCTGTAATTGCATTTGGGATGTGTGACATGACTGAGAAATCCAGCTGGCAGGATGAAGCTCTGTCCCTGATGGTGGCTCCATCTGAGCACTATGTCAGTGAAACGCAAAGTTCTTCTGCAGTCTCTTTAACGCTTGGAGACAGGGTGCTTTTTTCGATGCCTGTGGACTTAAGGGCTTCGGAGTTCATTAGTGTACATCCCCCTTCCCGAACAAGGACTCGGAAGCCCCATCCGCGTGCGTGGGCTGGTGCAGACTCACAAACATCAGTGGCTGCAGAGCAATTGTTTCCTGGCAGCTGTAGTGAACATCGAAATAAACCTCTATGGACTGTTACACAGCCAAGGTAATTGGATGTTTCAGAAAGCTATGAACAGCGCTGTGATAACTGTGTGTCGTTTGGTTCTGCTGTCAGTCTTTCCCTTGAGAATTTTATTTGAAAACTGTCAGCCTAAGGTGAAATACCATAAATGGGGTTATAAGTGTAGAGAATCTCTCTGCATAAAAGAAAACGAGAGTGGAGAAGTGGTGGAAGATGGAAATTCCTGCAAGACAAAATGTTTGAAAGAATTGCATTGCAAGGGGCTAATTGGATTCCCCCCCCGCCCCAAAAAAGTGGTATGATGGATGCTAGAGAAAGCTGTAAGAAATGTGGTGTCCAGATGCATTTGTTTCTTATGGCTAAATGTAGAACTCCCATTGACAGCTGGTGTCTGCAAATGATTCCAGGAAACAAATGGCAGCGATGAACTACCACCGAGGAAATCAGCACGACAGCCAGATAGTGTCACTGTTTTACGTGAACCCTCATCCCCGCCCCACAGCTTCCAAACTCACTGTGTGCCCAATAAAGAACTGTGGGATTTAGCCAGTTGCTCTGTGTGGGGTTGAGCTGTGGGTTTATAGTTTGTTTGCAGAGCAGAGACTGGATGTTTTTATCACAGACTGATAAATGTGTCTGTGTGGGCGTGAGAGAAGGACAAGTGCAGGCCTCAAGGAAAGGAAATACAATTTTCCCAACAAGACGAAAAGGGAATTAGACATGCTTTATCAATAGTACCATCTAGCTTCTCCATTAACAAGTCAGTGGGAATAATAAGTTGCACTGGGGAAATTAGACCATGGATAAACTAATAGGAAAGAAAATGAATGACTGGGACGTCAGACTTGGACCCCGTTAGAATGATCAGCCCACTGGATAAAATGTCAGGTGCCGAAATGAGGGCAGGTTTTCTGTCTTATGTTTCCATCCTATGGGGTAAAGAGTAAAAATCTTAAAATTTTCATAAGGCAAGAAAAAATTATTTATTAAATTAGACAGAACAGATAATGTGCTGTCTATCAGTATATTACAAAAACAATGCAAATAATCAAAAGTGTTTTGCACCTTCAAATTCCTATTTTAGAATTTTCAAAACAATGTTGACCTTTCTGGACCACTTTCTCCTCCCTCCTCTTTTTTTTTTTTTTTTTTTTTTTTTTTTCCCATTGTCTCCCCTACCATCCGCCTTTGCTGCTTTGGCAAGCTCTGAAGGCACTTACAAGCCTTAACCAGAATTATGTTGCTGAGCTCCAGCCTCCACAACCTGCAGGTGAGGATTCCTCCTGGGACAAGCAGGCTACTAGCTCCCTGACAAAGGTGTTAACGTTTTTCCTTGCCTTCTCCAGGCTCAGCTGGCAAAACTAAGGACTTGCAGTCCCACAAAGCTGCTCTTTCCTGCTTTTCCTTCAGGATCAGGAGGAGGCTGAGATTATCACTAGCCTGCCCTGTACCCATCTTGTGATTTTCTCCAGCAAGGCACATACAGCCCTACTGCCAAAAACTACTTTGTCAGTCCCTTTGGATCTTGGGGAATGTATTTCTGCTCGTTGATCTTTCATCCTGAGCCTGAGGTGAGTGCTACTGCCTCCTGCTAAGACTGTTCACTGGCAGCATGGTTCTGCAGTAAGAACACCAGTCCCTCCTGCTGTCCTTGTGATTCTTTGATGGCAGTGAAGGTATCCTCTGGATGGATGTTCTCTCTGAACTGATCTCAGCTTATATGCAGCTGTGATTGCTGATCACTTCCATCCTGCAGTGCCCCAGTCCTGGATATCTGGAAATACTTCCCATACTTGAAGAATTTGGGGCTTTTTCCTTGCTTTGAGAAAGTCCTGTATGGCTGACGTCTGTGCTTGCTGTAATCTGGTTCTTCTACATTTTCTCCTCTCCTTTCTCCATTCTTCACCATGTGCCCCTAAGGCAATTAATTTAGGAATCAGATCCTTAAATCTTGTACTTTGGAAGCTGGAAGAACCTCCCTGTGACCCCTAGGTACTTTCCCACTTCTCCTCTTTTCCACGAAGCTGGCTCTCCTTATTGCTATTAGCAGATCTTAAACAGCAGGGGACATTCAGATCCCTAAGACTTGATCAGTCCAGTATTTCTGTTTCCTTCAAACACATTGTTCTTCTCCAAAGCCATCATATACAATTTCCATCCATGTGGTGACAAAACATGTTTTATCCAGAATCCTTTTCTAAAGCTTCTATGCTTAGAGGTGAGCGTATACTGCACACTTAAGATGCTTGGCAGGTTTTATTTTTTTTTTCCTCCCAGATTTGGGCTTTCGGTAACCTTCACGGGTTTGTTTTGCCTGTTGAGCGATGCAGAGATTTTGCTGTGCCTTGGTGGTGCCATGGGCCAGAAGTGCAAGGTATTTTAATGCAATACTGCATGCGGAAACCCTACCACAGGCACATCCTCAGGAGTCCACACAAGGAGCGTGGCAGCACCGTGTTTCCCAGCCACACAGGGACCTTGAGATCCAGACAGACTTTCACTGGGTACTACGCTGTTTTTGAAGCATCTGAGAGCTGACACAGCCTTTGCTTGGGAGAGCTGTTGCTGTCATTACTCGACAGGCGATCCTGAGGCTTCCCTTAGACCTGGTGTTTGCTGAAAGGCAACTACTTGAAGCCAAGAAGGTGCTCACTAGTGACCAGGTAGTCCACCAGGCTCCCAGGCAGGTAGTCCACTGGGTATGGTTGCAGCCCATGTGTCTTTTATTTATTTATTTATTTTTAATAAGGCATGCAGCCTTAAAAGCAGTTGGAATTTCACTATTATGTGGCAAGAAGGTACTGTAAAGCGCTCTTTTGCACTCAATTACTTGAGCTAAATGTCCAATAAATAACTTTGACTTCCAGGCTAATCATGAGATGCAGTTTTCAGTTAATAGAACAATTCACCCACCTTACTCAAGATGAAATAGCAATGTGGAAGTGGTTTGAAGTGTAATGATGGAAACCATAGGATGAATTATCATTAATAATAAGTATAGCAACTTTTACAAACTTTATGGTACTTCTGGAGAGTTTTAAACTACATATTCAGGATCATTTTAGCTGCAGTCCTGGTGGGAGTGGGAGGGCTGAGCCGTGGCTCTCATCTCCTGTGCTGTCCCCTGTGTGCTGATTTCGCAGGGTGGGGGATTTTGGGAAGCACATTCTTCTGCACAAACTCTTCCCTGTTCCTTACACCTTGTGTGAAGAATAAGAAAGTGCTGGGAAAAGGCAACTTCCTGGAGTGTTGAGAGGAGGAGGGTGATGGTGGGGATTAGGATTAAACTTTCTTCAGAGTTCTCCCCAGTTTGTTTTCCCATGAAAAGGAGGAGGGTTTTTGAAGGCAATCCCAATACATAGACCATAAACGATCTGAAAGCCGGATTGTGTGGTTGAATGAGCTATGCTGATGGCTGCTGCTTGGAATTCCGGTATTTTTGCATTAAACACATTTCATCATGTATTGTAGTGTTCAGAATAAACTGTGTTTTAGTCTAAGCAAAGAACAGAAGAGACCAATACCTTGAAGTCCTGTAATGGGAGAGAACTGATTGAGATTAATTAAGGTGTAATCAACTACAAAAAATTGATATAATGATTAAGCAAGATAAACTTGGATCTGTATAAGCTATATATAGTTCAGGCTAAAACGGAAATAGCTTGACCATAGTGCTACAGATGGGGAAATGTATGCTTTCTCTTCCTCATGCAGAAAAATTACAGCAGAATAGTACAATCTGACTCTAGGAAACAGGCAAGAGAAAATATGGTTTATGGGAAGCTGCAGAAGCAGAGTAAAGGAGCCGGATGGAAAGGCTCAGGGAGTACGTCTAGCTGTTGTACATCTACGTGGCAGTTTGTAGGGAATTGCAAGGTAAAGAGGGGCTCTGTCTCCTGTGAGGTGCCTCTGGAAGCGTGGCAAATGTAAAATGAAATCCTGTAAGGGCTTCCTAAAGATGCCTGAGTTCCTATGTTTTGCAGCCCTGTGCTGGCAAGCCTGGTGTATAATGTCTCTGTGTGTGTGTGTCTTATTTATGTATGTGTTGAAAGAAAGAGAGAATGTACTCTTTGATAGAAGTAAGAAGTTAACGTTTCAGGTGTTGATGTTTAATGGAAAAGGAAATCAATAATGGAGTCCTGGATATCTTTGATGCAGTGGATCTCCCAAGAATGCTCTCTGAACAGAGCACCATAATAATTTAGAGCTGACTGGTTTGTTCAGAATTTTCCTCCTCTTTGCACCAGCAATGAGCTCTCACTTCCCTTTCTTCACTTTTACTCCAGATTTATTTTCTTTTTCTCCATGCTTGTGCTTGTTCTTGTGCGTAAGCCCCAACCGAAATGTATCAAACCAAACCCAAGGGAATTAGCCCCTTTTCCCTTATTGCTTTTGCTCTTGGAGTGGTTTTGTATTGGTCCAGCTACCTCCAGGAAGGAGGTTGCTTTCTCCTTATGTATATACTGAATGGAGAGCAACTGTTCCAACCCAGCCCCTTCAGTGAGGGTGATGGACAGGAAAAGAATTTTACTGAAATGTTGTAGAGATTAGATTAGAGTGGAGAAGCAACAAAATCTGCTTGTTGAGACAAGAAAGAAATCTCAACAAAAGACTCTCTGCGGAAGCGCAGAATGCGGGCAGATGAGCCTAGGATGAGATGGAAATGTAATTTTTCACGTGCGACCTGGGGAAGTCCTTTACCAGTTTGGAGGTTTGTGAATACCACCCTGAAAATGCAGCTGCAGGATGAGATTGACTGTAGTTGCTTGCCCAGAATAAATTCCTCCACTTGGAGTTATTAAAGCACAGCAGCGCTGTTTTGCTCGAGGCACCTCGCGTGTGCCCCGTGTGCAGAAAGAATCCCGTTCACCTTTGAAGAGTCAGAGATACTTTTGTTGCAAGGACTGCCACACAAGGAAGGGTGTTTTCTTCCTACAGTCCAATCAGTAAACAAAAAAGTTTGAAAAAGCAATAATGTCAGTATTAATAAACCAATAAACTTGCCTCTTTAAGTGCAAAATGTAGTCTTTGTTGTGTAGAGACTAAAAAAGTTTAAATCTTCCGGGAAGAGAGGAAGGGGGAGCAGCTTAGTCAGAAGATGGATGAGGAGACGGTAGCTTGATATTGATCTTTGTCCGTGAATTAGATGGGGGCTGTCTGATAGAACATCCCTATTTCTCTAGGTGTCATCGCACATTTCCAAAATATCTCACTTACCCACTGGCCGCTCAGCCTCGTGAGCGAGGCCTGTTCTGCCTCTAAACGGGGCCCATTTATCAGAAGAGCAGAATGGAGATGTTCAGCTAACAAATGCAGCAGCAGGAGGGTACAGACAATTAAAATGTTCTGTCTGACGTATCAAGTATGAGTTTCCATTTCGGGGAAATGTGCCTTTTCAGATTACGGTAGCTCAGCTTTAAATATCACAGGTATAAATGATGCAGAAACCACACACATTCATAGTCCTGCTGATATCCAAAATGAAGTAATCAAATACATTTATTCTGAACAAATTGGCACAACACCTGAGTGTCAGTGCAGCTCCTGAGCCAAGAGGGGAGGAGGAGGCCCCATCTGGCTGGCAGTTCTTGCGCAGCACTGATTATGATTCTAGTGATTGTAAATATTAACAAAAAGAAGATCAAATCTTTAGGAGGTCTGTCTCTGTTTCCTAAAAATGAGTAAGGTAAAGTTGCATTAATTTATAGCTGTAATTTTGTTGTGCTGCTAATTTTAGTTGGCCGTTGCAAGGAAAAGCCTTTGTCTTCTGTCACGTCTCATCTGTTTGGCTTTGTAAGAAATGCTGTTTCCTATTAGCGTGACTCGTGCTGATGAAGTTAATAAGGAGATGAACTTATGTGGTTGGAAGGTTCTTAAAAGTACAGGACCCTCACAGATCACCATCATCTACACTCAGATATTTAATAACACACTAGATGGTTTATTTTCTGTGTAAGCATGCAAAGATTGTAGGCCTTAATTCCCTTTGATCTTCAGTAGAGCCTGTTGTGACGGGACGAGGGGTAATGGTTTCAAAACAGAGGGAGATGATAGCCTCAGATTAGATATTAGGAAAAAATGTTTTACACTGAGGGTGGTGGAGCACTGGCCCAGGTTGCCCAGAGAGGTGGTGGATGCCCCATCCCTGGAAACATTCCAGGCCAGGTTGGCTGGGGCTCTGAGCAACCTGATCTGGTTGGAGATGTCCCTGCTCCTTGCAGAGGGGTTGGACTGGGTGGGCTTTGAAGGTCCCTTCCCACCCAAACCACTCAGTGATTCTATGATTCCATGATACAGAGAATCTCTCCTTTATTTTCAATGTCTTTGTAATGTACACTTGTGCACTGCAATGGTCTCTCAAAACCAGAGGGTGCTACTCAGTGCCACGGCGTTGATTCCTTGGTAGAGCGTTGTAAGGAACTTCAGTGGGATTTCAGTAGACAGTGGCTGACCACCAGTGACAGAACATCACTGCAAGGAGGTTGCCAGGCGTTTAACTAAAAAAATCCTCCCTTTTTTTATTCCTTAGTGTGACTTGATGCCGTAAGAGCTCATCAGATGAGTACGTTTATATTTAAGTATTGTTCTGTTTTCTCAGGCAGTTGTCATTTGTTGGTAGGCATAGAGATTCAAATATATCAAATCTGATGACCTTATTCTAATGTATTTTCTTCAAATGTGAAGTATTGACTAAGGAAATAGGCATTTATTATCAACCTGTGCAGAACTGAGGCTTACCAGTAGCTACATATTTTCTTTCAGTTTTTGTGCAAACATTTAGAAGGATTTTCAGCGCTCTCTGTGTGAATACTTACAAAAGTTTATTCAGGGTAGCATTTACAGTGTTGTTACCTTTAATTATTTATAGGCACGTAGGTACTGCTTGCCCAATTAAGAAACGGAGGTAAGTTCAAAGCACAGCAGTCTGATTTCTTCTGTTTACGAAGACATTCTCAAGTATCTGTTTAACGACTGTTGCACAGTCGGTGCAATAAGTTTGGTGGTTTTCTGTAGCAGAAGTGAACAGCATCCCATTCCTGGGAGATTTATGATTAAAAGTCCCCAGAAAACAAATCAATACATACATTCTTGACTTTTTTCTTATACCGCTAGGTTATATTAAGAATGAAAATTGCTTCAGAAAACGAACACTTAAAAAGACACAACTTTATAAACCTGAAAATTCAGGTTCCTGCCACTTTTAGACAATTATGTTAATAAATGTCCTCTTGCTTTTGCTTTTACTGCTCTTTCTTCTAATTATACTGCATATGGAAGTTTGGTTTCCTTTACTTCTTGGATTGCCACAAGTGACATGTTAAGGAAGATGAATATTCTCTCCAAGAGAAATCCTTTATTTTAATTCACTCAGCAAAAACGTACATCAGCAGACTGGCTAGGAAAGCTGCTGTTCTTTTCCTTCCAGTGTACTATCTGTTCGCATTACCAGATTCTGTTCTCTGGGCAAGAAAATTCCTAGTGGCACTAACAGTCTACTCTCCTACCTCCTATCAGGTAGAAATTAAATATTTTTAATTCTTCTATCATAATTTGCAATAGCGCATGCATTGCGGTTGGTTGGAAATGGCTCTGTGCCCTGCTCCAGAAGCATTCACACTTTCCGCACAAATTGCATTTCTTAAACGGCTCTTCTCTGTAGCCCAGGGTTTTTGTGTGGTTTTGAAAAATATTCTTAATTTTTTTTTGAAAGACCAAGCCATTCACTTACATTGTTTACATAGTTACCACTTCCAGTGGACATCAGGCTTCTGCCACCAATCACATAGTAAATAAACAGTAGAAATTTATGGAGGATGAGGTTTTTATTCAGTGAAATTATTCAAACTATTGATGGGGATTATTTATGAAACCACCTTTGAATTAATCTGACTTTATTAGCGTTGAAAATTGGATCAGAAATGAAAAATATTAACTACTGCTCTTATAAAGTTAAAAAAGACACTTCTTTTGAAATCTGTCATGTAGGAGAAAACGTTCTTATATTAAGCGTTTGCTGATAAGTAGGTACGTACTGCCTCTCTGCTGATAACAGGTTTTCCTCAAATGCTGATTCAGGTTTGCTAAGTCTTTAACGCAGCACTGCAGGCTATGAAATTACTTTGTCTTATAACGAATTATTCAGAAACTTTGTATTAGATGGAGGACAGCCAAGTCTCTACCCTGGGCTACAAATAATCCAGACAGAAACAGTACTTGTGTGAGCCTCTCCCGCATTAAAGCTGCCAGGAAATAAAATACCTTTCCTTAGCACTAGTGTCTAACTGCACCGAACTTCTCAGTGTGACTCACAGATGTGTTTTGGCAGTGGGACACACCTGGGAGAGCAGAGCGTCGTCCTGCCATATCTGTTTGAAGTGTTGTCTCCTCCTGTCCTCCTCCTCCTGGTCAGGATGCAGTAAGTGGCACAGCACGCTGACGACTGTTCAGGTAACAGTCCCTAATTTTTCTTTTGCTGGAGTGCTGCAGTATTCCCATGCTGTAGTTCCTTCACTTAAATCAATCTTTCAAACATATGCTGCTTGTAATGGCCATATTTAATCTTTGCACTGCTGTTCCTGGTGCTTATATTACTTTGGAGAGGACCATGCACGCGAGAAATGTTGTCTTTTGTCAGTGACTGATGCCCTGATGCTTCAGGCTCGCTTGAGAGCGCAGCGGACGCCTGTGCAGGCTGTGCAGCTAGCAGCTTTCTGCGCTGTCGACTGGTCCAGTCCAGCCCCGTGGCACCAGCCGAAGCAGCCCTGACTGCTCCGAGCCAGCTTCCCACTGGCGTGGAGGCTGCTGGTCCAGCCAACTTGCTGGTGTAGCCGACAAGGTTTTGTTGGGTGTTTTTGTACAAAGCTACTGGGATTTGTTCAGTTACAGCAGAATCTTGCTTACTGAATGGGGTTTGCTCCTGGCAAAAGCTTCTTCAGTTTTGATCCAGTTAGCTAAGCTGAAGGCAAAACACTTAGGACATTTCTCAGGGTTTTACAGTGTTTCACCCTGGATTTATCGAGACTGCACTGGTACGTTTAAAGATTTAGGGTCAGATTGCCACCATCCTGAACGAGTGTTTTAGGTTGGGAATGAGTATGGCTCATACCTCTGAATCTGTGTGACGCTGTTGTGCTCGCAGTTGTCATGATTTCCTCTGCTTCAGTGTTTGCTGGTAACCTTATCAATTCTGAGTAATTCCACTTGGCCAATGGGGATCAGGTGAGCTGAAGGCCACCTGAGATCTCCTTTCTCTGCAGAGACCTGTCCCTGTTTTCTTATTGTGGCTGCCTGCCAAAGGGATTACCACAGGACAGCATCTTCTTGTCCCTCCATTTGACACCATCTGCCTTTGCTCTAGGCCTTGTGATGAGTATGCTTACCTGATCCCCGTTCAGTCTGTTGTTTTTGTTGGGAGGAGAGAGGGGATCAGAAATTCTTCTGCAACAAAGATTTTCTTCCCTGGGACGAGAGAGCAGAACTGCCAGTTCAGTGAAGCGTATTTTGTCATGGCCAGTAGCCATGCTGTGGGACTGTCATTTCCTTCCTGGCCACATGACGTGCACGCTGCATTTCTGTGACTTTTGAGGCTGGTTCGGTCCCATCTGTAGGCCAGCGTCACACTCGCCACCCATCAGATGACCGCTCCATGAATGACTTGTCAGTGGTTTGACTCCTCCTTCAAGCGCCAGGATATCCCCTCTCACCCCCCTCTGTCACTTCTGATGGCTGGAGAACCCACTGAGAAAGCCACCTGATGCCGGTTTGTCTGAAACACATGCCATCTTCAGGTGTCGGGGTGCCGTTACTGCCGAACAGTGGCCATCGTGAGTTATGTAAACAAGTGAGTGACGCACATTTCTTTGGATCTGGTGACTTGTCCAGCTCCCTGATCTAGAGACCGGCAAGGGCTGCGAGTATAGAACAGAAACAGGGAATCAGATATTTTTCCATTTGGTGGGATTTGAATAGCATTGTCTCTAGCTTTCTTGACATCCTTCAGTATTGCAGTTCAGTCAAACAGAGGAATCTTTCCAAGATGAGGAAAGTGGGAATGGCTTTCCTTTTTCATGTACTAATCAATATCAAGGGAAACTGGAAGAATGAGTCTGGGTATCAGCATCGCAGCGAGAAAGTAAAAATACTTATAGAAGCAACCAGCTATTATTACATTAATTAATTGTCATTCATTCCAGCACTTGCTAAGTGAATGCAAAATAAATTGATCCTTGACATCTAATCAGTATTGCTGCATAGACAATTTGTCACGTTATTAAAAATACTGCTACCTGCAAACTGGCATGGGGTTATCCCCAGAGAGAGGGTTCATGCTTAACCAAAGTGTGTCACATTAGAGAAGACCTCTATTAATCAGAAATGAAATGGTTTATGAAGTTGATTACTTGGTTTTAATGCAGTGAAATTAGTTTATGGGAATATTAGTGCAAGAACAACAATACACTGCTTATTGCAATTCTGTAGGCTTAGCCATGGTGTGGTAAAATTGAAGGAGGTTAGAAATGCTGTGTTTGGTATCAGTGAATTCAGTATTGCAACTGGTTTCCGTTGCTTGAGATGGCCAGACAGGTTCACTTTGCTAATTTCCAGGTTCTGTAATGCAGGGAGCGGAACCCGAAGGAATCTCTCTGTTTCTGTTGATGGGCTTGAGTTGTGTTTCCTTTCCTAGAAAGCTCTACGAATTCACACGTTAACAGACAAACACAACCTTCAGCCCTCAAATCCACCAATGTTCTTTAGTGATGCTAAAATTAGTAGGAAGTCCTTCAGAACTTTAATCTCAGTTCAAGGCTAAATGAAAATCTTTCAAAATCTTTTCAAGTCAGTTGGGTGTACCTAGGTCCCTCTGGAAGACAGCGAGGGTGCAAGGTGGTTTTGCAGGTTGGGAGAAAAGTGATGTTTTGGAATTGTCCTTGGAGTGTTAGGCACAATATGGGAGAACTGTGCCCAGGGAGCCTCCTGGGACTGGGACAGGGTTTTGTAGTTTTCTCTGACTGCGAATTTCTGGTAGCGGCTGGTCTGGAAACCCCAAAGAGAGGCTGTCTGCCTGGTTCCTGTGATGCTCTTGTGATTCACCAGCTCTGTCTTTTGATACAAAATAATGGGGAATAGCTTTTTACTTGTGAGATGGCCAAGCAGAGCTGGGATTTGTAGCAGTCCTGTAAAATCCTACAAAAGAAGTATCTTTGCACAAAAGGCGGTGGGCTTTCTTCTGCTCTCACAAATGAACCTGGGGGACTTCAGTAATATTCAGTGTGAGTGAAAATTGGATTAAGTCATAACTGCATAGATGACATTCAGTTCCCAGTGGGAATTACACCTACGGTTGGGTAGAGTTAGTGAAGAAAGATGAGCCATCATGGGACTCCTGGGGCAGGAGGGAACCGGAGGCTGTGGGAAAGCTGCAGGAACTGGCAGGCCGGTAGCTGGAAAAAAATAACAATGAAGTAAGGACTGATGGAGGGAAAGAGCTGATCTTAAAAGGTTGTGTGGGAAGGCACAAAGCCGTGCAGAAGCTATTTGGTATCCCTCAAATTGGGGATGTCCCAACAGTTGGATGTTTTTGTGTTTGTGAACTCAGTATTGCAATTCAGACCTTAAAAGAAATTACGGTTTCAGTCACATCTTGTAAGTATGATATTGGGAAACAAACTGATGACACGTTGCGTGACTGGCTGTCTGTTATTGTCAGAAAGAAAGAGAAGATCTGAGCTACAGGAGATGCAAGAAAAGTAAATCTGAAGCCACAGTTACTGAGGGCGATGAAGTGTGTTTGTGGAGTATGTCCCCAGGCAGGTGGACGTGTATATAAAATATCATCCGTGTGTCTGTACAAATCTGATTTCACCATTTAAATCAGATTGTATTTTAATTAGGATTTTATCTTGCTTTCCTTTGCGGTAAAGATCCAAGCTGTTGTTTGGCTGTACAGAGCCTTAAACAAACTGGCTGGCAATACCCCAGTGTACTTTATATAAATATCTGTTCCTCTAAATCATGCAGATTGTGAAGCTTGGCCGTGTTTTCTGGAAGTCTCAGCACTTAGCTATACCTTGTAACCATCTTTTGAGAAACTCATAAACACAGAAAGATGTTTTGTGGCTGCTTCTCGGCGATGAAAAGCCCAGTTTTGCCCTGCTGCGTACGGCTGTTCCCAGTGTCTTCCATGATCCGTGAAATAGATCTGCAGGACAGCAAGAGGTTAAATGGAGGAAGCCGAGGCTGAGAAAAAAAACTCAGAAAGCTTCTTGATGTTTAGTCTGTCTTCAAGGCAGAGGTATTGGCCAGAAATTCTGGATGTTTTGCACTCCTCAGGAATACAAAAGAGCCTTCCTTCTTAAAATACAGTCAGCACATGACTCTCCTCCCTGCATTTTCCTTATGGGAGAAAAATGAGATATTTTTATTTTTTTCTTGATGTGGTGATTCTTACCTCTGTACAGTTGGAGCAGAAATTGACTTGTCTTTAGAGTCTAGCTGCTCTTTACAAGACTAATTATCCCTTCCTTAGATGCTCCGTAAAAAGTAAATCTGTAGTCAACTGCAGAAAGAAAGCGATGAGCTTAGCACTAAAGCACAAGTGCACGGGTAGCATGGCACTGAATGTGTGGAGAAGTCCAGATATGCTCAGTTTAAAATTTGTCATTGGTGTTTCAAAGGAAAACTGAAGAAAAGCAGAAAAGAAAAGCTTTCATGTGATATATTTCCTAACTAGCTCTGTTGCTATTTCTGTACTTACAGAAGTAATTGGAGTTTGGCTCGGCAGTGGGAATAAGTACGTTTGTCACTGGATACGATAACTTACTTTAATGCTTCTGCATCTCTAGGACTGGAGGGAGAAGTTTGCTCCCAATGCATTCCCAATACATAGCTGAAAATGCTTTTTAATACTTTTTTTTTCTGCTTTTTCTGGTGAGATGGCTGTTTTATACTGCTTGGAAGTAGCAGTATCCATAAATACTGTGAAAGCATTCATAGGTGGTGGTCCAAGATGCGAAGGGAACTGGAGCTGTGAGTGTTGCTGGGTGTTGCAAAGATCTCAGCTATAACCGGAAATAAAATCATTACTGAAAATAATCCAGAAAACCCAGATTTTAAGAAAATATAGTTTGAATTCCACCATCAAGCTCTTCAGGAAGAGCAATTAGCAGAATCTATCAGATGCTGAGTGAGCTGCATGGAATTTCTAAGAGAGAGATTTCAGTAGATAATCAGAATTTCAGCATAGACAAAATTTTTGTAAGCATGTATTTTTAGCAGATCTATGCCTTGTGTAAAAGTGTGTAGATTATATCATGGTTTGATGTGAAGTACTTTAGAATGAGACCATTTTGGAACAAGGAGTGGCCTCTCTGTAGATGAGGGCTTCCATAACTCCTCCAAAACCAGTAAGAATCCCAAACCTACTTAGTGCTACTCTGACGCTTGTTTCTTTGAGAAGTACTTCTCAGAATGACATCAGACATGTATGTTGTTGCCAGGTCACTCAAAGCCCGTTTATATTTTAATAGTCCCATTCTGTATCCAGTTTCCTCTGCTTATTGTGTTGCTCTTTTCCTGATGTAAACCAAGATTATGGCAGACATGCAGAGAGACTAAACTAGGGAAGCACACAGAAAACTCCCATTCAGTATATTGAATATAATGTGGAATAAACTTGCCTGTCTCTGCTGGGAACTCATCATTATTTGGAAGACATGAGTAGTTTTGGGCTTCGGTGTAGGTAAAATATGTGGTGTGGTTATCAATCCATGATTTTGTTGTTGTCTACTTTGGTATGGCTCTTAACTGCCCCAAATATTGGCAATGATTGCTGTAGATTCAGGTGAATGAATAAAACATTTCCTTTCCCAGTCTTGCAAGCACTGGAATAAGTTTAGTAAAAGCTCCACTATCTGTATTTCCATCTTACACTGTAACGTAAGTAAGGGTAACAGATTTACTGCTCCTGAGATGAACCAGAAGGCGATAATGGAATGTGGAAATTCCTCCAAGACAGCCAGGATTTTTTCTCTGCGTTACAGCCTTTTTTTTGGAGTGACCAACACACTGTTCGTATGAGGGTGAGCGCAGAGATGTTCCATCTGCACGTGTGTATGACCAGAATGTCGCATCAGGCTTCCCTAAAGGTGTCTTGGAGGTACTGGGGAGCACAGAGCGTGAGATTAAGAGGGTGTTTGCAATTAGCACCACACAGCAGCGCCTGCGCTGTGTCCAGAGCGTGGCTGTGTGGTCCGTGCGTGTTTGAGAGCCGACGTCGCTGTCGCACAGTTAACGCACGCCACGGACTGGCCGTGCTCTGTGGGTCCGGGGGCGCCTTGAACACGTCTGGTAGGCCAAATTGCATCGCTTGCTTCGTCAAACCAGACACTTGGCGGGGTGGAAGCGTGGGCGCCATCTCTGAGTGGCGTGGCTTTAGCTCCCCTGCGTAGAAAGGTTGACAGACTTGAAGGGTGAGTCAGTGAGAGCTCTGGGTGGTCACACCAGCGGTGCAAAGGCTCAGCTCTAAAAAGTAATCACTTTTCCAAATCTTCCGAAACGTTTCGTCAGATTCAAGAAGCAGCTAGAGCACTGGGTAAGCGTAAAAGCTTTCAGGTCAACTTTCTGCTTTATTGCTTTATAAAAAGGCACACAGCATAGGAGGAGAATGGCAAAATAAGAAATGGAACAGCTTCTGACTCCAGCTCTTCCTGCGTGGCCAGGCCAAAGCCACGCACGGTGTGTTGAGGCCTTGCTTCTGGCCACGTAACCGGGCACAGCCGTTCTGCAAAAGCTGTGGTGGGCTTTTCCAGCCGAGCTAGGCCCTGGGTGCCAGCTCGCAAGGTCCCTCCTGTGTATGTCAAGTTTGTGTTTGGAATGGCATGCATGTTTGTGGCTGGAAAGGTAGATGGCAGGGACTTGGGGGAATCTGAAGTGGAAGAAACTGCGGCGTGAGAAAGGCAATGGGTTTGATAGCAGCTGTATTCCCATTCTGGTTGCAGAGACAAAATTCTAGCCTGAAATGAGTAAGATTTCATAAAATAGACATAAAAAGACTGAAGAGCATGTAATTGATTATATTAAAAGTCTAATAACCTTGGAGTTAAGAGTAAATATGCACTCCCGTAATAGAAGCCCTCTTACTCTCATTCACACTTGTGAGGGGATGCAGTGGTCTACATCT